>JAOEGS010022367.1:0-16356 GCA_025447755.1 Corythornis vintsioides | reverse complement strand
AGAGACTCAGTCCTAATTATCTAACCTGTTCCTTCCTATAGGATTTGAGCTATATAATCCTTACTATAGGATTTTTTTTTTTTTTTTTTTTAACAAATATCATTTTTAAAAAACAGAATTATGTTGCTGTTCTCTGACTATATTGTATTTTTTGCCACTGTATATTAATATGGCTTTCCTCTCACCTTCATCCAAACTAAAACCTATACTGAATCCATATTATAGAAACTGCTTTCAAAATAGAACAGCATTCCTAAATAAATAAACCCAAAGGAAGCCTAACCCATTCATTACTAGTTATCAAGTTTCTAGGATAAACAGATATAGGAGAACAGAGATTTCTATTTTATCAATATTTAAGAAAACAAATAATAACAGTACTGGAGACAGAAGTGCTTAGCATTTGGGTAAAAGCAACAGCAGTGTGCAAAAAAATGGTGTTCAGATTTGAGGCCTTCCCCCCACTATCCTCACAGTACATAAGCAGTAGATAATAAAGGAACATGAATTTTAGCATCTAATATTGAGCATCTACAGAGACAGAAACAAAGAGTTGTATTTTCAGCCTCTGTATGAACAGCCCTGTGAAGGAGAGAATGATTCACATGCCAAGGTCACATGAGCCCAGACTCACACCATGACAATGGCTTTTGAAAGCTATGGCTGTGAGAGAGAAAATCATTTTCTTGTCTACAAATGCTATCCTAAGTTGATTCCACAGACTCTTGGGCAGTCTTAAAAGCACTCCTATACAGAAAAGCTTCTAGAAATAGAAAATAGGTTATCTAGTTGTCACTTATGGCAACTTAAGTGTTTTAAAAGCCTTTCTTTTGTATTTTTCTTTTTTTTTTTTATTAGGAACAGATGCTACATGCACATAGAAGAAAATATTTTTTCTACTAAATAGACTTCTACAATATGATAAATTCAATGCTTTTTTTTAAAAAAGACTACAAAGAAATAAGATATGATTCAAGCAAAACAAGTAAGTAAATTAAACTCAAATGTGGAAACAGACACCACCACAGAAAATGGCTGGATCAGAACAGAAAACACAAAACAAATTCCAACACAACTGCAAGAGGTAATAACCAAAATTACAGTGCCACTCAGAATCTAGGATTTGTACCACAGCCTCTCTCACAGCAGTGAACTGAATTACTGCAGAAATATGAAGCTTCCCTCCCTCAGTCCAGCCCTGCTGCCAGTGGCACCGCCCATTAGCTACCATCCCTTGCTTCAGCCTTCTTCCCCACTCACACATCCATGGCTTTAGCAATGGACAAAACAATAGAAGATAATTAAAATAACTCATTCATCTGTGTCAAGAAGCCTACAAACCTCACTTTGCATGAAACAATACTATTTTAGTATAGTTTAATGCTAAATGAAACTGAGTGGCAAATTTACTTGCACTTAGACACATCTAAAGGGTGATATTGAAAACAGCAGTGAAAGGGGACTGTAAAAAGTCTATAAACATGGAAGACTTTTTTTTGTTTTGAAGTGGAAGGAATTAGAGAGCTATTTACTATATCATGTAGGATGAGATTTATGAAGAAAAGACCCCATTTGTAAGCTTATATTTTAGAACACTAACAAAATTACAGAGTCTCTACAGAAGACATACTAAAAATTAATACTAAAAATAATACTAAAAATTATAAAACATAGTATCATAGAATGCATTGGGTTGGAAGAGACCCTTAAAGGTCTAGTCCAACCTCCCTGCAGTGAGCAAAGACATAGAATCATAAAATCACAGGGCCATCTTTAAAGAGATGAGGTTGCTCACAGCCCCATCAAGCCTGTCTCTGGGGATAGGGCCTCCACCACCTGTCTGGGCAACCTTACATAGTGTTCAACCACCCTCAATAATTACATATAGAACACATTCAAAATAATTTACCTTCACAAGATTCAAAATAATAATGGGAGAGCCAAATCTCTGAAGCATTTGGTCAAAGTGAAGAGCAGCAACGTATGCAAAAGGATCTGCCTGGTCCACTGCAACAAACACGTGTCAGTCAGGAAGATACAAATTGAGCTGTAGAGTCACTTAAATAATTTTCCCTTAAAAGTACTCTTCATGAAATACATACTAATCCTCTGATAGTAGTGATATAATTACTTAGTTTCCTCTCTTCATGCAAAATATATTTTTTAAAAAAAAAAGAAATCTTCCTTTTTCTGAGTTGGAAGCAACCTTTTCACCAAAACTTTCATAAGACATTTAAAAAGAGGAATTATTCTGGCCCTATTAAACCTAGCCCAGAGATTTTCCATTTCAACATTTTATCCACAATACTATGAGAAATGTGGTTAACTTTGTATACAAAATAAGCAGAAAGAAAGTTGACAACTTCAAACAGTTGAGTTTTTTAATTACACTTCTGAGTGTGAAGTCTAAGGTGCTTTTTTTTTCTATGTAATTTCATGATTTACAGCTTTTTATATACCTGAATGTTTATATGGCATGGTTGTTTATTACCAAGAACATTGATTTCCCTTAAATTATGGCTTTCTAAAGAACAAATGTATAGACAATGCATTGATTTTTGTAAATTTCATTTTCACTTACTCTCTCCAGTTCCTTTAGGACACAGTCCTAACTATAACCTAACACAAAGGATAATCTGTACATACATGTTATGGGTGGTTTAGGCATCATAGTTGAAATATCTTGAGACCAATACAGAGGGACAGATCCTCGAACCTGAACGTAGGAAGAATAACTCCCCGTGGAAAAAGACATAACTGAAGCATCATAAAGTATTTGTTCAGTTTCCACTTCGTTAGCAACATCTCCCTAAGACAAATGGAAATATAGGTGTGATATAGACATGACTCTTCAGAGCTGCATGCATTACAGAGAACTGATCATTGCAGAGTACAGTTGAACTGAAAGATACCAAGGCATAGTAATGAGAACACACTGGTTAAATTCCCATTTGTCCATTCATGTGTATTAACAGATTTTTTAAAAATTTATTTCTATTTGGGAAATAACATGACCTCTAAGAGTGAAAAAACACTTGGTATTTTAAGAACAGCTTTATCATCTCCATTAGAAATGTGATTATATCTGTGATAACATTATTTCATAGCATCATTTACAGTCAAATCCCTAACAACTCCCCAAAACATTTCAATTTTCCAGTCAGACAAGCTCAGGCTTTCATACTGTTTGGGGAAGTGGGGGAGGCAGGGAGGAACCCCTAAAATCCCATTTAATTTACCTCACAGTTTGCTCCTCGTTTCAGAAACCGTGTTCCAGCAAATTTGCTTGATCTTCTGGCTATCAGAGTGACATATATGGGGCGACCATATATTAATAGCTCTTGAAAGAGGAGTTAAGGTTTACAAGTCACATTTCCTTCACTTCCCTCATGCAAGCAAAAGGCAATTCTCAAAAAGGTGCATGAAACTGAAACAACTGATTTACTAAAAGCTCAACAGTGAGGAGTATTGCTTCCAAATTTCTTTTACAGCTGGGAGAGAGCACTGCCCTTTACAGCAACTGGTTTAAGGACTCTGAAAAAGGGCATCTACAGTTACAGAACATTAACAACTTTTCACAACATACACAGGAGAAATGTTTCTATTTCATGAAGTGACAGTGTAGGTGAAAAAGGTACAAGATTTACTTTAGGACACAAATGCTGCTTTTGTGAATACTGGGATTAAAGACTGAGAGCCTCTATCTTCAGATCAGGGGTATTAGTCACCTTCTCATTATTAGTCTGAAAAATGTAAATAAATTTGCAACTACTTAAGCAACAACAAGTGAAAGCCAGAGACAAACAGATACAGAAGTGGTGGTGACTTTCTTTTAGGCTTTTTTATTTTTATTAAAAACAAAAGAACACAGATGTCTAACTTGACTATCACTGTAGTGTAAGCAAAACACAAGAAAGAGAAGAAGACATCTGCTCATCAAATACTTAGAAAATTCAGTAAGCAGCTGCAGGCATAATGATGGTGGTCAGATCCACAGCTACTACTTTGATTAAGTAAGCCCACAAGTTTGATTAAGTAAGATGAAATAGTGGTATATAAAACAGATCTAGCTTTCTGTCTGGGGATTAAGCCAATGACCAACAACCTTACAATCATGAAAAAGCAAAATTAAACTTTGCAAAGACACCACTGACTTAACTTCATAATTGTATTTGTTTCCCCAGATGTTCTATTGACAGGCTTTTAAAAGAACATGATACAGCTGATGATTAGAGTGTCTCTATAATATACCAAATTCTTACTAAGATGTTGAGATGGTATTTTTTTTGAGAGTTATATACATTTGAACTTTTTCTCTACAATGCACATAGACCCGATTACCCATTTTAAATAATATATCATCAGGAAAAAAAGATTACTTGATTCTCTTCACAGCAGGCCCAAAGTTCTATCATCATCTTCAACAAAAGCAGATTAAATACAAAAATTTCTGCAAATCTCAGTTACTAAAATATGTTCTAAATAAGCTTACTAAGAGAAGATTTCTATGTCAGCAATTTCGTTCTGTTTATCTTTTCCCCATTTCCACAGACATTTGTGGAAAGATTTACAGCTGAGCCTTAAAATTCTATCCAGATTTTTATTACTAAACCCCATGCTTACAAACAGCACCTACTGTGAATGCAGGCTACCTGGGTCAGGGCCCTGTTATAAGAATAGAACCATATTTCTTATTCAGTATTAATTTAATTAAAATAAAAACCAAACAAGAATTCTAAAATTCTGAAGTATCTACATGACAAAGAAATAATTCAATGTATATGTTCAAAAGGGTTTTTTTTTTGATCCAGAAACCAACACTTGTTTCAACAGCAAAAGGATACTTGATTGCCCACAGAACCCATGGATAATATACAGCAGCCAGTCACGATGAACAGTGTTTTTCACTGCCTCCAGAAGCTTGCCATTCCACACATACTTTTCATAAGGCTTACTGCAAATGCCAAACACACCTGTATAGTTGTTACAACAAAAATGCATTACCAATCAAGAAACAAGGTTACCTGCACTGGGCTGTTTTAAAATCCAAGTCATTGGACCTCTGCTTAGACTTTCCCTTGTATCATCTACTCACACCGTTGAAGTCTGCCAGGCACAGCTAACATCATGCACATGCTGAAGCTCAGCATTTATGAGGATTTCTCATTTTTCTTTGGTTGCCAATCACTGGAGCATTTGAGTGCCTTCATGCAGAAGTTTCTGATACTTCCAGGACAGAAAAGAGATCTCTTAATGGTAGCAGCAGAAGATTTGATAATAAGGGAAATAAATCAAGCTCTCAATTCTAGTCAGGGCAAAAATAGTCTCCTAGGAGGACTTCATAAGCTTCTCCTTTCTGGGTCAGCTCTGGAGTTACCTATGGAAGGTCATGCACAGCCCTAGGCTATTTTTACAAAAAGCATGTCAATCTCTTTTTCACATACTTGAGTGTGGTTTTCCTAATTTGCACTGGCACCAAGAAATGCAGCTATTGTAGACCTGCAAATTAAAATTTCAATTTTTATATATATCTCAAACCTGAGCCTTTTTCTGTTTCAAAAATCAGCACCAAGTTGACAACTGGCACTTAAAGCTGGTGAAGGGACTTGAGTGAGTCTGAATCTTAAAGAAAAGGAACAGGACAAGAACTCTATTATAATCTACTTTTTTTTTTTTGTGTAGTTTCTGGCAGGATGTTATCTTATAGCAGTATGTACATCCATTATAGCAGCTAAATGTTCTGCAGGCAGAAAAAAAATTTGAGTTCTCCTAACAGACTGAAGGTAAAAATGCAGCTGCTGACCAAACTGTTGCTACTTAGTCAACCTAAATTACCACAAGCCCAGGGAAAACTGATGTAAACATTTTGGTGAAGGAGTGTATACATTAAGTAGAATCTGACCACAAGTAATTGGTCACCAATTTATCCTCTATTCTAATTTCTAACAGCATTACTTTGATGAGAAAAACAAAAGAGGTGGACAAACAGTGTCCAAGTTTATCTTGCATAAACTCAGGTCAGGGGTTGTTTCAGACATTTCCATTTTTAACTTTGTACTAGGCAAATCTTTGGAGTCCCCTTTGGAGGCACAAAAAAAGCAGTACTAAGAAATTCCTTCTTCAATGCCTCAGAAGATTCATCTTGGACTAGAAGAAATGAAAGATGAGTTGTGCAATTCACACAACCAAAGTTACTTTAGGGTAAATGGGATTTTTTCATTATATTTCTCCACATTTTAGAGTTTATGTGCAACAGAAGTCATGCAGCAGGTTACTATGAATAAGGATGGTGATGCAGAGAGGCTGTTGAGTCTCTTAATAACTGATACTCAGATTCAGACATTGCATGTGAGTTGGTTTTCACAGCAAGTTCACAGCAACATAATCTTAATTAAAAAATAATTTTAAGCAAAATAGTAGCAAACTGTCTCTACCCTATTGTTTTGCATATAAGTGATGTTTTTAAAAGGCATGGTCATCTATTACTAATTTTTAAAAAATCTTTCAAATAATTAGTGTAAGTATAGGGCCATAAAATACAAAAAAAACCCCATCAACTTCAACAGAATGAAATTCAATTCCATTATGGAGAATTTGGGGGAAACCTTTTTTTTGTGTGTGAAGCAAAAGAGAGAGAAAATAGTTTTCCTCTATGGATGGTCATCTTATGAATATGCTATATCCAAAGCAAAGGCTGTAGTTTTCAACTGAAGTCAATTTTTCTTAGACTTCCTGATAGTGCTGACTACATCAAGCTGATACAAACTTCATACAATCCCTCTGCCACAAATATTTTCCCACATGAAACAAAAAAGATTTATTAGTACTTAGCCAGTTATTGCTTCCCACTCTCTTAGTAATTCATTCCTATTGAGATCTTACAAATCAGCTGAATAATCAGTCACTTAAAAATGTCAGCATGCTCAATTATCTCCCTGAGCTGCAATGTGAATTAACAAAACCATGATTAATCACCCATAGAAACTGCATTGTTCAAAATGAAATGTCTGTAATTGGCACTACATAATATTTGTTTATTAACTCAGACTACTATGAGACTCCTGATTAATACAGAAGATGTGAATGTTTCTCAAAAGTAAACTTCAGTGGAACATGTTGTGAATGTACTGATGACCACCAGCTTTGGCTGAATTAGGTAGATTTGCTTACCACCTCCACCCTGTGTTGCAAGGCCTTCATCTTCAAATATATCAAAACTCTCCTGTCGGGCCTGGGTTGTTTCAGTTTTTAATGTCTCAAGTGGCATTCTCAGGACAGTAAGATTATACTGAAGGGAGTGAGACAGATCATAGCTGTAACTGATAGACAGTTAACATTTATTAATAAATGTAGATGCACAGGACTCAAAGTCCTTAGTCTCTATCTGTACTTATATTTTACAAACTACAATCTGATCTATTACCAAAAAAAAAGGACTTTTTAAACAAGATACACAGATTCTGATAATGGCAAATAATACAATGATTTCCAAATAAGCTTACAAACATAGAAACTCTTTACAGAACAAAAGCCAAAACTGTATTTTTAGTCTTTTTGTAACTGTAAACTGAACATGCCTTTTTAAAAAAGCACATCAACAAACTTAATTCACTATACCCCAATAAACAGTCCTGATGATCAGAAATAGCTATTCCACTTGAAATACCCATAGATGTAGAAAACCTCATGTTTCTAAGATTCAACTATACTTTCTAACTGCTATCTGAACTCAAACCAGCAAGAAATGTGGTCTACCAAACCTGTCCTCATATTTGTGACTACAAGCACAGATGCATCTTAAGACAGTGGCTGCTGAATAAACAAAAGGTGGGTTTATCAGTTCCATAACAGTAACAAATACTGCATCTCATGTCTTTTATACTGACAACACTCTACACTAATTGTTGAATTTTATAAGCCACCAGGATTAATCTCCCCAAGGAGAAATCAAATTTACACAACACTTGAATAACAATGCATGCAGATTTCCATCTTAGCCTAAAACAGCATCAGTGATTACTGGTCCTCCTGTAAGTTTTAGATACTTATTAATGATCTAAAAAAAAAAAATTGAAATATTGGAGATTTAAATGTACCACAGATGATAAAGCCTCACCCATGTATTCACAACATTGTCCAAAATAACAACCTGACATGATTATCTCTTGAAAAGAAAAAAAAAAACATGAAAGCCAAACAAAAAAGTCTGTGACAAGGTCAGTTTGCATCTAACAGAACCTAGATACAGTGTCCCAGGAAAAGACTTATTCAGGCTATTCCTCCATTTTTCCCTTATTAGATCAATTATTTTCTTACAACTAACTTCTTATTCTGTCAGTATTGATGTGAAAACCATGCAGAAAAATATTATTTCAGGCAAGAACTAATTAAATGAAGCTGATAAATGTGTTTATCAGGGAGTCTTGTAAGAACTTTCTCCTTTCCCTTCTATGCACAATCACAGGAACAATATACATTCACCATCTCCAACCCAGGGGCCAGGGGGGAAAGTCTGGAAGAAACCCTGAGGTTTCATACTGTGAAAAACCCTTCCCCTGTAAAACCACAAGACAGACATGAACCTTTGGTAGGCTTTGTCTTCACAGATAGACTTGTGGAAAAAAAGCACTTTATTTTCCAAGGACCATCTTCTAGACTGACATACCCTTTGGCACTTGCAAGAGAAGTTTTTTGTTTAGTTTTTTTAAATCAAAGCCTTCTAACTACTACTGCAAGGTTTATCACCACATTTGCCCCAAGTTATCTTTTGTCCCAGTAGCTGGGACACAGAAACTTGTCTTGGGTATGAAATTTATGAAACAATAAGCAAGAGAATTGGTAATGCCTAGAAGGCCCTATGAAAGATGAACCCTACATAGGGTATATCTTAAAAAAGGACCTATTAATTCTCTATCCTTGCTTCTGAACCAAAGCAAGGTTTTATTTCTGGGAAATGAGATCAAGAAATAAAAACTGGCAGGACAATCAAACCATCTGAAATACAATACTTTCCTAAAGAGAAAATTTCTGCATAATCTGGCAAGGCTGAACAGTCAGTTGAAACAGTAATTTCAATGTCTACCTTCTACCATGCCAGTAATCTTTCTATAGGTTTTAACTTCATGGAAACTACAGTCCTAATCAATTTGTTGAAGGAGAAAGCAGGTTCAAAAGACAAAGATTAAAATGGACAGGCAGTGTAATCACATGTCTTATTTCCCTAGAAGAGCAACCTAAAGATCTTGGGTATAAAATTCCAAAAAGCAGGATCCTACACAATTTACATAACATTTTTAAAAGAATTAGTAATTAATACTTACCTAAAGTAGAAGTTGCTAGAAAGGTCCACATTTTGAAAGATTCTCAGGTACCTAGCAAAATAATTAAAATTAGAAAAAAAAAAAGTTCAACAAGACAGGCCCCAAGAAGTCATTCAGATAACTTTAAAAATTAAGCTACATATAAATTTTGAGTCTAGCCATGTAACTGTTGACAGGTAATTCCACTAGTATGTCAGCATCTGGATTAAAACAACCAAATAGCCTTTTTTAATCCAGTGTCTACTCAGGTACATACTGTTTCTTTAGGTAGATGTAGATAGAATTGTAGTTCTATTTTCCACATGTGTGGGTCAATTTCTCTAGGACTTAAACAATCAAACTCCAAATAATACTATACAAGGATTAAGTTTTCAAAGTTCTCTCAAACAAATGAACAAGAAAACAGATATCTATTTCAACCTGTCATATACCCTTGTAAATTCTCAGAAGAAAGCATATCACCATCTATAAATTATAAAATGGCCACCACCATAAAGATGTAGGTTAAATATGGTCTGTTGCATTTATCAACTAAGAGAAAATGTTCTGAATGAAATACTAACAGAATGAAATACAGGATCAAAATTTCTGGTTCTACAGAGTGTAGCAGTTCTACATTGTGTAAAAAATATTCCAAAAGTAGACATGGTTTACCACCATTATTTACCTTGCTTCATCAGGATGAGTGACCCTTACAGAGTCATTTGGAATATAGATCATATTTGTATCTTCTATTTTATATATTGCATGACCTCCAATATCTGCCATTTTTCTTCTTTTTGTTATTAACACAATGTAGTAGCCTTCCAAAAACCTGACAAAACCTGTTAAGATAGCATTAAAATGCTATTAGTTGAATGCTTGTGTTGATTTGATCAAGTATTTGGAAAAATCAGTATCAGAATTATTTCAAGATTTCACAGAATTATTGTTTGTTCTTAAGATTAGATGTACAATGTGCATATACATACACATACAAAAATATACATACACATACAAAAATATACATACACATACAAAAATACACATACACACAGACACAGAGTCTTACAATTCACTCCTAGTAAGTGTTATAATGAAGTACATAGTTTTTACATTTTTTCCCTTCCATTCCTAATATTTATAATATTAGGTATCAGAGTTAAGACACTGCAAAATCAGAATAAGTTGCTGTCTAGTTAAGGTACCTGTATTTTCTTTTTATAGGACTCTTATTTTTGTTCAGTTAGACATACTCTAATTACTTCAGATACCAAAAGGTTAATTTTCCAGGGCAAGGAGGAAGAATCCCAGTTTCCAATTTTCTTTTCAGTTTTATGTGTTGTCTAGTGGGGAGGGGCACAGAAGAGAAAAAACACCCAACAAACTAAAACATTCCTCTCTCAGATACCAACACTTGGCTCTGCTCAAGTCCAGAGGGTTAAGGAGGTAGAATAGGCAGTGTCTGGCTATATTACCATTAAAAAGAAGACTCTGAAGCCTCCACCCTCATTCCCTGATGCACCCTCATTCCCTAATGTAGGGCATAGATATGATTGCTCACCAAGTTGCTTCTTTGGATGTCTCTATTGCATATCATTCAGAAAAAAAAAAAAAGCATAGAAAACCTATAAATACATTACAAATAAGTAAATTCAAATTAAAAATAGAAATACACACCTACCCCAACCCCAAATTTGTTTCTAATATGGTACAGGAAGTGATACAGAAGCACTAAGTCTCAATAACTAATAAAACATATGAATTATCTCTTGAAGGTAACTGCTTTCATGGGTTGCTACTAGTAAAGAGCCTGAAACTCAGTCACTGCTGCTTTGTCAACAAATGGATTAACAAGGGGAGGGGGAACAAAACACCCTCTGAAATCACATTTTTACTTTTATTTATATTCAGTTCTTTTAGCTTTGCATTATAGATGGAAGAAGGATGAGCAAAGCACACATTACCCTCCCTGTCACAGCTGGAGGTTGCAGTATGACTGAATGAACTGCAATCTTTACTTCTGCCTTATTAGCCCCCCTGGGAAAAATGCTCTCACCTGCACAGGGACAGGAGTTCCTGCTGACAATAAGAAAGTCTCTCATCTGAATTTCAGTTGTTAAAAAGAAGTCAGTTCCTCCTGTATCCTCCAGCTACTGAAATCACAGCCTCCATCCTTTGAATTTCACCCTATCAGACCATTTTCACCATATCAGACCAAAGTCTGATGAAGAACCCAGCCTTTCCCCTTGTCCTGGTTCTCTCCATGTAAAAGCCATTATACGTTTAAATACTATACAGTGAAAGGGAAAGTATGTGTGATGAAGAAATCAAGCCTGATCTAGACATCTAGAATTGGGGGCATACAAGGAAATAGCCTGAGCAGCAAGAGACCTGGTTGGAAAAGCTAAAGCTCAGACTCTAGCCAGGCAGATCAAGGGAAACACCAAAAATGTCTATAGGTATATTAATGGCAAGAAAAAGACTAGGGAAGGTGTGGGCTCTCTCAGAAAGGAAACAGGAGAACTGGTGACAAGTGATACTGGGAAGGCTGAGGTTCCCAATGACTTCTTTTCCTCAGTCTTCACTGGCAAGGGCTCCAGCCACACTCCCAGAGTCACAGAAGATAATGGCAGGGGTTGGATGAAAGAGCTGCCCATTGTAAGTGAAGGTCAGGTTTATGACCATCTGATGAACCTGAAGGTGCACAAGTCCCTGGGTCCAGCACCCTGATGTCTTTTTTATACTGTAGCACCCAGAACTGAGCACAGTGCTCAAGCTGCAGCCTCACCAGTGATGAGCACAGGGACACAAACACTTCTCTACTCCTAAGGAACACACTGTTTTTGATATAGGTCAGTATGCCATTTGCCTTCTTGGCCACCTGTGTACACTGCTGGCTCATGTTAACCATGTCAACCATCACCACCAGATCCTTTTTTGACAGGCAGCTCTCCAGCCACTCCTCCCCAAGCCCAGAGCAAGTGTAGGACCTGGCACTTGGCCTTATTAAACCTCAGCCCATTGACATCCCATTGATGCATCCTGTCCAGATCCCTCTGCAGAGCTTCCTACCCTTGAGTAGATTGACACTCCTGCTCAACTTGGTGTCATCTGCAAATCTGCTGAGGTTACACTCAGTCCCCTTGATCAGTTGAGTTTGGTGAGATCTTCTACCAAGCTGCTAGAGTTTGGCTATTTCCTAAATCTCCCTCATAGTGACAAAGAAGAGACTAGTTACAGCACAACTCTCCCCCCTGTATTGGCCACCTCTTTTCACAAAATACACAAAAAATTATTTATCACAGAGGATGAAATTTCTCCATCCTCTTCAGTTTTAAAAAATAAAATCAAGGGGAGACAAAGATATACAGCGTGACACATTAAGCCTCAACTCCTCAAAAAAATAAGATTGTCTGAAACCAAACAAAACACTTACCTACTACACCAAAAGCAGAGACAGCTCGAGATAACCCAGAAGAGCCCTTCTGCCCAATCTTTGTTCTGTTTCCCAGGTCTAAACGGCCAAGAAGTTCCCTCACCTCTTGTTGTGTATACACATGCTTTAAAATAAAAAGTGGTTTAAATTATTGCTTTGGTAGTTAAATGTCATTTCATGTCAGAGAATGGTAGAATTTGCTTAATATACAATAAACCAAATGTCTGCTTTACATCCCCTCTCTCCTGTTTCTGTCCTACCAACAAATACAAGTTTTTAATGCACAAAATTCACTTCAGTGCAAGAGAAATAGTCATGGTCACATGTGAATTCAAACATTTCTAAATCTTCAGTGTTAATATTTCAAATCACAAACCTCCTGGAGAGTAACCAAGTCTTATTCAATTGTGTACATTAAAACTCTTGTTGCTGCTGTTCCTTTTGCTTCAGATACAATAAATCAGAAATGCTAAAAAATTGGCTAGATGGTAATGAAATGTACTTTGCACTCAGGACAGCAGAGCTGAACATAAGAAAACCATTAGGATCATATATGTAATAAACTGCAAAACTGGGGGAAATTTCATTAAAGTGAACATGCTGTTTGGAGATCTTATGGCCACTCCCAAGGAATTATTAGTGATTTTCATGCTAATACTGTATGCTTCTGCCATACAAGGAGAGGCTGGGATAGTGGAGTTTGATCAGCCTGCAGAAGAGAAAGCTCAGAGAGAATCTCATCAATGTGTATCAATATCTGGTAAAAGGAAGTCAAGAAGTTTGTGGCAGCCTCAGTGATATCCAGGCAAATGGCAAGAGGCAATGGGCACAAACTGAAATACAGGAAACTTCATTTGAACATAAGAAAAATGTTTTGTGCTGTGTGGATGGTTGAACACTGGAACAGGTTACCCAGAGACACTGGAGTCTCCAGCCATGTTCAAAGCTGGACTGGGCACAGCCCTAATGAACATGATCTAGTTCACGTTGCTCTGAGCATGAGGGGAGGACTAGACAATCTCTCTGATTCTGTAATGTACATTTGCTAAAACAGATTAAGCATGTAATAATTTTCAGCTCAATATAGACAGTATTATCTGAAATCACTGGGAAAAGAAAATAGAGAAGCACTCACCTTATCATCAATTATAACTAAATCCTTTGGTTCCGTGCGGTCTATTTTCAGAACACGGTATTTGGTTTCTGCAGGATTACTTCCAACAAGAAAATACCTCTGTATTAAAAGACAGAAGTCAGAATATTATGCAAGATAAAGCAGAGAAAGCCCATTGGAATGTAAAACATCAAAAATCAAGATTGTTAATTAATTGTTTTAGACAGCAGTGCCTTAGGCACGTTTGCATACAATCAACCTTTGCAACTTCAAAGACTGTATTCTCTCCACTGTACAAAGAAAAAGAAAAAAGAAGAAAGGTGAAAACTTGATTAGAGATTAAAAAAATGTAATTTACACCAGACACTGTCCAACTGCACCCAGCCCCAGCCATTACTCTCTTCCCATTTGCTTTGTAGAATTTAGCAGAAGATTATACACAGGGGTTTGTAACTGATCTAAACCTACTGTTCTTATAATGTAGTCTACTGCTGTATCTGCCAACTAGGCTTTCCTAGTCCACAGTAAACACAGACAAATCATAAGTACTTCAGTACTGCAAGTGTTTGTTATTTTTCATTTATATTTGTTATGACAGATTTCTTACTAATGTTCTCCCCAACAGCCATGTTTAATTTGAATAGCCATACTGGCTAAAAATACTTTTTCTTTCTTTCTTTCAAAAAATTTTCTCATTTAAAATATGAAAGACCAAAGATAAACATCTAATGTGTCCAATTCTCATGTAAGGGAATCAAACTATAAATGCATTTTTACATTTAGAGGAATCAACAGTAGGTGCAGGTTCCAGGACTGACTTGCTATAAGAAGTTCTCATTTTACTAATTCATTTAATCAGTGTGGTGCTACCACACAGCAAGGTATAACTCATTAACAATGCTCAGCCTAGCAGGAAAGCATGGCAAATTCATGGGGATCTATGCAGCCAGCTCTTGAAAGTCACATGGATTTAAGATGTGGAGGAGGAAAATCAATAATCACATTCACACAAACCTTAAGAGTTTCATAATTTATACCAATTAGATGTTAAGAAATATCTTTACTATCAAAATAATTTAGGTGATAGAAGAACTTAAAGTCCTCTTCAGCTTCCTTGAAATCACAAAACCAACTAGATGGTCAGTTAGCTCTAAACAAGAAAATTCTTCAGAGCTAAAAAAGGAAACACCACCAACTCCTGGCTCCACATTGTACACTGACATTACAGTGCTTTCTGCATGGCAAGTTTTGCTGTTTACTCCAAAATGTTAGTAAAGAAGGCCCTTGGAAGCCATATGTCATAGCAGCACTCCCTCACCCAAGCCTTTTAAGCAGCATTTTGCCACAGAAAAGTGTTTTCTACAGATTTTTTTTTTTAGCAGCAAAGTGCTGCTGTGCACAGCCCAGGGAGCAGGTCAGCATGGCACAAAGGTGGAGGGTGGAGCAAGAAACACCAAATGGCTGACAAGGACACTTGCTTAGACCACACCACCTTCACAGATTCACAGATATCATGTTGTATGTGTCATTTAAGTGCACTCAAGATGAACCATTCCACAATCTTCCCCAGTATCAAGGTGAGGCTGACAGGCCTGTCAGTTCCCCAGATCCTCCTGGCTCTTGTAGATGGGCATCACACTGGGAAGCCTCCAGCCTTCCAGGACATTCTTGAAGCATGTGCAAGCCTTCCTGGACCCCTTGCCCTTCAGGACTGTCTCTCAAGGCACTCCTGCAACCATTGTCCTAAACAGGCTGAGGTCTGCCCTCCAGAAGTCCATGGTGGTGGTGCTGCTGATCCCAAATAAGTTAGTTATCATTTTAAGAGTGTTGCTTCACTATTTGTAGAAAATTGATAATTAATTAAAGCAAAACAGTTTTAAGTAGTCCATAATACTACCTCTTCAAATATGCATGTTTAATATATTTATTAGTACCCCACAATGATTGTTCCCTTTTTCATAACCTCATTCTTGTTAATTTATCCCCACCCATCATTCAGCACATTCATACTCAAAGTAAATTCTTACTTTTAAAAGGGAAAAATAATTTTAGTTTTAGGGCCATAACAAATATAATTTTGAAAATGAAAAGAAAAAAGTTATAGAAAATACCTAGTTTTCATCATCCTACCACTATATTTAAATACATCATTTTGTGATCATTTATCCACAAACTCCTCATCACCATTCCATCCAGAAAGGTAGATTCACAACAAAATCAAATCTATAAGAATATCTGTCTCCTGTTGACCTAGTGACTACATGATGACAGCCAAGACAAAAAAACAAAACCATATGTCACCATAACTGAATGTCACCTTCACCTCAGTCTTTATTACTAAGGCCAGCTACCAGGAATCCCAGGTCTCCAAGACCACAGATGAATCGGGAGGGAGGAAGTTTTTACCTCAGTCAAAGAGGCTTTGGGTAGAGACCAGTTGAGCAAACTGGACATCCACAAGTCTATGGGCCCTGATGGGATACACCCACGAGTGCTGAGGGAGA
>JAOEGS010022366.1:0-16933 GCA_025447755.1 Corythornis vintsioides | reverse complement strand
GGGGGGGGACGTGGGTTTGGTTTGGTTTTTGTTTCTGTCTTTATGTGACTGTGGCGTGGAGCGGTCTGCGAAGGTGTGGAGTTTGGGGCACTTTTTTTTTTTTTTTTTTTTTTTAATTTACTCAATTTTTCACTTTTTCCTCCCTCCCTTTTTCGTTTCCCCTGCCATGTTTGCTTGGCTTCATGCACGGCTGCTCCTCCGGCCGGAGGAGGGAGCGGGGCCGGTTTCTCCCTGCTGTGGGTGCTGCTGGTGGCTGAGCCTGCACTCACCTGCTTGCCAGGGGATCCTGCAGGGAAAACAGATCGGTAGGCCTTTGGGAACTGGGCTGCTGGAGTTGAGAAAACACCAGATTTAGGCTGTTTAGGGCTGGGTTCTGGTGACCGTGGTGGTGCCTGTGGCACGTGCTGGCCCCACACGGTAGGTGGGATGTTTTCCGAGGGGTGCTGGGCGCGTGGAGGGCGGCTGGTGTATTTTTCCAAGGGATGCTGGGTTTGCCTCCCCGGGGGATGCTGGGTTTGCTTTCCCAGGGATGTTGGCTTTGCCTCCCGCCCTTATCAGTCGGAAACCCGCTCTGGGGTGGAGCTGGGCTGCAACGGGTCGACTCCAGCATCCGGGTGTTTGGGATGGAGGTTGTGTTTCCAGACAGGTTTTTATTTCTTTTTCCACGGTCCGTGGCGCCTGGTTTACAGCACGTGTGTGTTCCTGGTCCCCCCACCTCCCCCCCCCACCCCACCCCTTGCCCTGCCACCGCCTTTGCCGTGACGAGGTTTCCCCGTTTGCCGGCAGTGCCGCGGGGAAGGGGAAGAGCCCTGCATGTGCAGGGACAAAGTGATGAATCATCGGAGCAGAGGGGACATTTCCAGGGCCGAGGGTGGGGTGGCCAGAGAGTGGCCGAGCAGAACAGCCCTGCAGAAAAAAGAACCAGCTGCTGCTGGGAAATGGGGATGGGGAGGCCACGCTGGGGTTGCCCCCCTGACCAGAGCACGTGCACTGAGGGTGGAAAGGGCCTTTGGGCTCTCCCTGTGCCATGGGGTGCTGAGGGGGGGTGCTGGGCTCTCAATGGCACATGGGGATCTCAGCTATGGGTTGCTGTTTCTCCCTCCTTCCCTGAGTGGTGCAGATGGATGGTGGGTAGGGATGGAGCTTTCCCAGCACTGGACACATCCCCATCACCTCTGGGGACAGCTGGAGTTTGTGATTTGATTTTTAGGGACACACACCCACCTCGAGCTGCGCCCACGGCAAGGGAGCTGTTTTGTAACAGCCTTGCACGGAGTTATCCTGCTCCCTGGTCAAAGAGGAACCAGGCTGGGGGAACTGATTTGCCCGGGTTGACTGAGCACAGTGGAGGGTGTCCCACACAGAGGGTGTCCCCGGTGTGGGGACTGCAGCCTGGCAGTGGCACTGCTCTGGCACGTCCCCAGGGCAGCGCCGTGGCCTCCCGTGGCTGCAGCCTGTGCGGGTGTTAGCCTATGGTGGCTGGTTTGCAGCAGCTTCCCCGACCCTCTGGTTGCTGTGGGAGATTTAGAGGAGCTGCAGGAGCCAGCGCTGGGTGTTTTACAGCTCCATAAAAGAGCAGAGAATGTTGGGAGGTGCCTGCCACTGTGCCCTGCCAGCTCCAGCCCGTGGGTGTCCCGTAGTGGCCTTTTTGTGGTGGCATCACCTCTTTGAGCCCTTGGCAGGGAGCAGCTCAGGCTTGGCCAAGCTGCGGTGCAGACCGGGTGTGGAGGTGGCTGGGGGGCATCCCCCCGTGGCTGTCAGTTCCCAGGGTGATACCCTGGCAGCTGAAGCAGGGGAAGGTGTGGTTGGTGTAAGGGTTGGAGGGACAAGAAGGGTGATCTCTGTGAACACTCTGTGCTTGTTTCGTTCCCAGCCCCCATGGGTATATCCCAGAATTTCCCCAGTGGTTCTCCCTGATTCATCTCAAGGTGGGGTTGGCACCTGGCACTCGGGTTGTGGTCAGAGCAGGTTTTCTGGGCAGATTGATGTGCACATAGGGTCCTGCCACAGGGCCATCAGGGGCTGAGTGAGCCCTGTGCTCCAGGATGGGCTCCAGTTCCTGCTCCTCACCTTCGAGGGAGACCCACCAGTTGGCTGGAGGTGGAAGCAACACATGGATGAGATAACTGGGAACAATGAGTGCAATCCTGACACTGATGCCAGCCACAGCCCTAAGCTGATGGCCACCTCTGATAAGTTTATCCTTGCTCCAAGTGTCTCCCCCTTCTCTTTCTGCTGAGCTAATAGGCAGCAGAGAAAAGCTATCAATATTCAACTGCAAAAACTAGAGTGGAGAAACCCCACAATTTCCCTGCAGGCAGAGGAGGAGTGTGAGCCCTGAGCAGGGCTGCTCAGTGCCTACCTGGAAGAACCTCTCCAGAGGAACCTGGCATGGCATGGCATGGGTGGAGGTGGTAGATCCTCCCTCCTGCAAGGAGGCTGTGCCATCTTATTTTTAAAGACTCTTCTAAGAATTGCTCCCGGGGCTTCATCACCCTTTCTCCAAGTGCAATGACTCCAAACAAACTCCCCACACCCTCTTGGCTGTTGAGATCCCTTCCTTTAGTTAAATTGGTGCAACTTGCTTTCCAGCTAAACCTGAAAGGCCCAGGCAGGATCCTTCCCCGCTGCTTACATCCCTCTTTCTCCTTCCCATACCCACAACACCATTAACAAAAGTGGTTTAACTGACTAAAGCATTGAGAAGCTGCAGGTTTCCCAGCACCTCAGCCCAGCTCAGCCCCCCGCCCAGCTCAGTGTCATCTGGGGACTCTCCTTCGGTTGTAAATTCTCCTTTCAGTGCCTAGCCAAAGCTCCGGCGCAGTTTGTGCAGCTGCTGCACTAGCACCACGGTGCCAAAATTAACAGGGCCGAGGGGGCACCTGACCTGGGCACCTTTGGACCCCCCCATCACATCGGGAGCAGGCAGTGTGGCTGCGGGTGCTCCCTGGAGCAGGCGATGGCTGGCAATGAGCTTGGGGACGGGCAGGGCAGTGTTTGGAGCCTCAGGGATGAGCGAGAGCAGCAGCTTTGGCTTTTGCCCAGGCTGCTTCCTTGACATTCATGGGGGAATTGCATGGGTGAGGAATTTTTAGGAGGAAATGAGGAAGGGTCAGGCCAGTGGAGCAGGGTCTGCAGGTGCCTGGCATGCAGGGAGAGTTTCCCTGCTCCTGGCTTGCAAACCCCACGGGAGGAGGGGAGGTCGGGTGCCAGCAGCGGTCTCAGCGCTGGCTGCAGTTCCCACCTTATCTGTGACAGGGTGGGTGCCACGCTCAGCCCTGGCCCCGCTGTCTCTCCTCAGGGACTGCTCCAGGCTCGGGGCAGGCGAAGATCTCGCCTGGAGAAAGCCCTGAGCTTAGTGGGAAAAACTTCTGGGCTCCTTCGTGGTCAAACCGGCATAACTCGTGCTGGGGAGGCGGCAGCACCCATAGTGAAGACCCGACCCGGTTGTACCGGCACGGTGCCAGGGCAGGGGCTGGATTGGCAGCGGGGGCTCCCGAGAGCCAAGTTTGACCTTCACGGAGCAGGGAAGCACCAGGCTGAGCCAGGGGGGAACTGAGGGGAGAGGAGAAACCTGTCCTCCGCGGGTAAGTGGCAATGGCTGGGCATTCCCCCCCAGCATGGAGAGGTGCTGCTGGGTTTGGAAAGGCAGCGGGAAGACTCCTGGGGCTGTTGGGGAGGACAAGTCACAGGCTGTCCCCAACTTGTTTATTCTCAGGGTCGGGGAACAGCTGTGGCTCCCATGGACGGGCGGCCGCGGCGCTGGGGCTGCCGGTCGCGGTACGGTTACATGAAATCTGCCTCTCAGAAGCCTCCTGGCCGGGCACTGGGGGCTGGATGTGTCGTATTTATAAATATTACCTCCTTCCAGCAGCCCCACGGCAGGAGGGAGGGAGGGAGGAGGGATGGGGGCGGCGCTGGGAGTGCCACCGGTGCATGGGTGGCTACAGGGAGGGTGGCATGAAGCGGCCACTGTCACCTTGAGCCTTCTGCTTGTGGCAGGTGGCACCATGAACCTGGGGGGCCGTGGAGCTCAGGGGTTGACTGTGCTGAGCGTCCCCACTTTTTGGGGTAGGATTTTGGGTGCACGCGGTGCCTCTAAATCCTGTCACCGTGGTGAGCGTTACATCAGCCCTGCCTGGAGCCCAGCTGGGGGCCAGGGACAGTGCTGTCCTACCAGTTCCCCTTATTGCTCATTTATGCAGTTATTTAGAGGAAAAAAAAAAAAAACAAAACCAAAGCAAGCCAACACCCAGAGTCGCCTGGAGCAGGACGACGTTCACTCCGGGGCCCCGGTCCCAGCTCTCTCCTGCGCGCTCCGGGAGCGCGCGACCTTTGCCGAGGTGAGCGGGACCGCGCGTCCTTCCCCGCCGAGGCCCCTCCAAGGTCACCCCGCTGCTCTCCTGGCCTCCCCGCTGGAAGGCGGGCGCGATACGGGGCTGATTAATCGCTCGGGCCCCCGGGTGGTGCTGAGCCGCTGCCGTTGGCTCGTCCTCGCCCCAGGAACGTTCTTCTGCCTGTTAACACTTTTATTTTTAATTGCTGCTCTCGGGTAGGGGCCAGGAGAGGGAAGGGGGGTGTGTGTGTGGTGGGGGCTGCAACTTGGCAGCTCGGGCTCTTTGCACCAGCGGGCTGTGAATTCCCTAGGTGGTCAGTTGGACAGTGATGTTTCAATCAGGGCTCTCGCACCGCGCCAGCCACCCTGCTTTTGCTCTGGTTTGGAGGCAGGATCTGGCCCCACGGTGGTGGAGTCCAAGGGACGCCCCCCGCAACAGCTCCCCCCAGCCCTGCTCTGGGGGCTGCACCCAGACCTGGCCCATGGGTGCCAGCCTCTCCTTGATGTGCCTGGCTGGGAGGACGGTCTGTATGCTGTCCCCAAGCTGTGCCACTGTGGGCAGAGGGGCTTTTTGGGTTGGAGGAGAGTCGTTTTGAGGTGAAGGAGAGAATTCTAGGGCAAAGGGGAGGTGTCAGGGCAAGGCTGTGTGTTATTAACCCTGTAACAGCTGCCACTTAACGGCTCTCATGGAGGCACCTTGGCACTGCCAGAACTGCAGAGCCTTTCTATGGATCCCATTCATTCTGCCCTGGCTGTGACACTGTGACAAGGGACTCTCAGCCCTGGCTCTTGGTATCCATGGACTGATGCTCGTCCCTCCACCGGGTCCCTGACACCTCCCTGGTGGGTCAAGCTTACCTGGGGGTCTTTTGAGGACCACTTTAGCCAGCGTCCTGCTGCTTTACAAGACTTGTGTTAATGTTTTTACGGTGTTGGATGCCTGGGCCGCTTCCAGGAGTGGTATTTAACTCCTGGAAGGGAAAACATTTGGCCTTTGACCCAAGCGCCTGTTAACAACGCCACGGTCCACGTTTCTGAGATGCCGGGGCTAAAAACAGTGCCGGTGACTCAGACTCTCACTGGAGCTGTCAACTGACCCTGGCCTTTCCTTTGCCAAGTCCCTCCACCGCCTCCTTCTCCCTTTCAGGGCTGCGTGCTCACCGCCCAGGGAAAGTGCCTCTGGATGGGGCTGGGGTGGCTCTGACCACCCACCTGCCTGACCCATCTGCTGTCCGACCCATCTCCTGCCTGCTGGGAGGGAGATGGGGAAGACACTGGTGATCTCTGGGGGTTGGAAATGGGGTTATCTACCCCCTTCCCATCACCCCATCTTATCCTAGAGGCTGGTTGGACTTTGGGAGCCTCTGGTCTAGCCCCAAGCATGATCAACTTATGCACTCGACTAGGGTCTCCAAGGTTGTCCCACTGCCAGGGTTTGGCCACCTTCATGGTGAGGAATCCCTTCATAGTACCCTGGGTCAGACCCTGTCCCACTGCCCCTGTCTGGGGCTGCCAGACATGGTGCTGCCGATGAAGATGAGGGATCCTGGCCTTCTTCCCTCTGGGTGCTGGCCTTACCCAACCCCTGGCCCCATGGGTGCACGGGCACGGCCACCCCTGTGCCACAAGTGCCCCGAGGGAGAGCGTCAGGGCAGTGGGTGGGCACCAGCTGGATTGCTGGCAGGGTGGCACAGCAGTGGCTTGCGGTGATCAGCTCAGGGGGTGTGGGGAGGTGCCACGGTGCCCTTGTGAGACAGTGGCACACTCGGCGCAGGTTCAAAGGGGATGTGGTGCAAGGTGGCTTTGCACAACGGGGGCATGGAGCAGGGTCCCTGGCACCGTGCCAGCTGCATGAGGTGTCACAGAGGCATCCTTGTCACCCTCTGGCTTTGCCATTGCCATCCTGGCTGGTGCTTGCCAACGCTGGCATCGCTGGGGACCCGCCGTGGGTGCAGGAGGGACCCTGTGTGCTGCCCAGGAGGTGTGGGGCCAGATCCAGCTGCATAGTGATGGTGTTAACTCCACATCTGCTCCCGGGAGGGATCCCTGCCTTCCGCATCCCCTGGAGTGCCAAGGGATGACTTTTGCACCTCAGGGTGTTTGCAGGCAGGGGTGGCACTGCAGGCAGCACTGTGGCTGCTCTGCCTGCAGCTCTGTGGGAACACAGTGGGGCAGACCCCCTCTTGGGCTCGGGCACCCCCAGCTGTGATGGCTGCAGATACTTTTTGCCACACTTTTTTTTTTTTTTTTTTTTTAAACCTTTTATCTGCTTGGTTGCTAATTCCTGTGTTGCAGTGAGAAAAACAAGCAGGTTTGGAGGGTTTTTTGCAACTTCCCCCCCCTACACCCTACGTGGCTGTTGTTGTATTAAAAGGAGGGTGCTGAAAATGAGGAAACACGGAGCCGGGCTGGCTCCGGAGCGGAGCACAGAGGAGCTGCTACTCACTGGCCCTGACACCCAGAGGTCCTCCTGGCTCTGCCATCCCACACCCAGGTAACCTCTGCCCTGTTGTCCCCCCTCCCCACACAGCAGGGTGGCAGCAGAGCCTGTCCCTGAGCTGCCAGCCACCATGGGGTGGCTTTGTGGGTGCCCAGTGGGGTGGCAGCTCGGTGCCATCGGAGCTGATCTTGGTCTGGAGCAAATGCCACCGGGCTCCCAGCTGTCCTGGCCCTGCCAGCCCCTGCCTGCCCCAGTATGGTGATGGGTGCTCACCCTGCCCAGGCTGGGGTGTGCTGGGCTCCATCACTCACCACCCCCCATGTCTCTCCCCACCCTCTGACACCCGAAAACGAAAAAGGAGGAAGGAAGGCAGGCCCGGCAGGCACAGAAGCAGAGCCATTTTCACTTCTTTCTTCTCCTTTTCCCTTTTCACCACCCTCTTGGTTATCAATGATGCGGCCCAGAGCGGTGGGGGGGGGTGGACAGCATGACCCCCACCCAGCTCCCCTTCTCCCCTGGGGGGTCCCTGCTCCCAGCTGAAGCTGCTGATTGATTTTTCCACTTGTAAACGGCCGCGATGGACCGGGAAATAAACACAGGCTGGGAGTGGGGCTGGGCAGGTGGCTCCTCGGTGCGATGAGTTTGGGGGTGTCTCTGGGGCTCAGCGTGGGCATCGCCCCCCTCTTCTCCCTCCAGCTTTCGAGGGGGTGGGGGGAGAAGGTGGCCCTTGCTCAGGATGGATGTGTGTGTGCCCGTTTGTGGCGGGGAGCGTGGGAGGGTAACGCGATCTCCCCGTGTTCCACAGGGGCTAAATCTGGAAACTGCCTCACGGCAGCTTTGATTTCTAACCCACACCT
The DNA here is from genome assembly GCA_025447755.1 of Corythornis vintsioides. Taxonomy (NCBI): domain Eukaryota; kingdom Metazoa; phylum Chordata; class Aves; order Coraciiformes; family Alcedinidae; genus Corythornis; species Corythornis vintsioides. Next base: position 9,300 of record JAOEGS010022366.1, on the reverse strand, counting down.
GGGTGCAGCAGCGATGCCCGAGCCGGAGGAGGTGCTGGGGTGCCGCCTGGGTGCAGGGTGGTTTGTCCCTTGGGGGTGGCACTAGGTGTCCCACACTGGCTATCCGCCGCAGGGAGGTTGCGGAGCAGCACCCGATGTCAGTCCAGAAGGTCCCAGCGGTTGCTGAGCAGCAGACCCCACGCCACCAGCTGTCACTTTGGAAACTCCATTGGCAACCCTGGTTGCAGTGACGTTGGGCTCCTGTGGGGATGGGGGACAGCTTGGGGTCGTGCAGAGCTCTGCAGGGGACAAGCGAGGGTCACAGCAGCTCTGGGTGCTGATCGTCTGGCTGGTGCCACCCCCAAGTGCTGCCCTGGCACGGTGGGAACGTGTTGGGCTCTCGATGAAATAACACTCCCAGAGGAAAAGCAAGAAAGGTCCAGAAATAACCGTGTCGTTAAATAGCAACAGAGATGTTTTGAAGGGAGATTAAGTCCCTGGCTCTGCTCCTCTGTGTTGTCCCAGCAGTGGGTCTGGGGTGGGGTGGTAGAGTGCGGCTGGTTCCTGGGCAGCCCCCCTGTGCAGGTGGTGCCCACCCAGGCTCTCCAACTCCCAGGGAGGATTTTACTCAAAGAGCTGCTCTGGCTTTAGGGTGCAATCCTGCAGCCAAGTGGGATTAGCTTTTTCCTGACCCCAAGGAGGCAGGGTAAGGGTCACAGGGGTTTTGGAGCAGACGTTGAGGTTCTTTTGGGAAATCTATCCCTTTTCCCTGTGTCCTTTGGTCCTTTTGGGTTCCCCATGGAGCTGGGAGCTGCAGCTGGGGGTGGATCTGTGGTTTCTCCTGCCAACAGCCAGTGATGGCCAGACACTCTGTGCCACGGGCAGGGGGGCCTGAGGCGTGGAAAAGCCACCCTGTGTCCCCCAAGACAGGACAGGTGGAGTCAGGGTGTGAAGAGCTTCCAGGGTGGTACACCCTTTCCCTGTTCCCTCCTACCTTCCCACCCTTCAGCCCCTCTTCTCCCTTTTCATCCCTTTTCTCTTGCTCCATCACCCATCCTGGGTCTCCTGTCACCTTCCTCCCTCTCCTCCTCTGGTCTTCCTTCTCTGTGACCGATGGGGACGTGTCCCCAGCAGGTGCCCTGGCACCACTTGCCGGGAAACCCAATGCCTGGGCATGCCCTGGCTGGTTGTGCTACCCACTCAGAGCCATGCAAACTGTTGTCCATGTACTGGAACAGACCCTGCTGGGGTCCTCTCCAAGGAGGGACCAAGCTGGGGTTGCCCCTGGCATGGGGACAGCTCCAGCTCAACAGGAGAGCCCCTGGCTGTGCTTTTTCCAGGATGCTAACCTCTTTTGCCTTCCCAGGAGTAACAGGCATCCTGGATGGAGCTGCTGTCCTGGGTGCTTTATTTCCCATCCCCTGATCCAAGGGGTGGTGGGACGTGTTCTCCTAGGTGGGGTGCCCTGCACTGCGATGCTGTCCGGGTCCTCGTTCTTTCCCACTGCTGGCTACTGCCCTCCTGCAGGGGCTGACTCAGAGTGAAAGCAGAAGCTGCTCAGCATTTTGGGGGTTGAGGGTGAAGCCAAGCAGAACCAAGCGGGTTATTTTAGACCTGGCCTAATTTCCCCCCTCTCCTTATCAAGCCCAATTCTGGCCACCTTTCCCCATCCTCACCCTCAGCAGCTTAGGGGCTTCCCTGGGGACAGGGCAGCACTTTTGACTCCCCCCATCATGTTTCATATAAGGAGGCAACTGGGGGATTCCTGCAGCCAGGCAGGGTGGTGGAACTGGGGCTGGCGGGGTGGGCGGGTGCCGTGGGTGGCTGAGCCTCTGCATGATTCACATGACACCCTCCAGCCCCCACCTACCAGCTTCCCTTCCTGAGAAAACCTGGGACCCCCCAGTTCTGCCACGGGGCAGCTTCATCCTCACCCTTGACACTGGCTTTTCCCAGCGCTGGGGTTGCTGGGGGTGTTCCAGATTTCTCCTCATCCTGTCTCCCCACCCTGTGCCTATCAAGTTGAGGTCCCTATGCAGCCACCCATGGGTGCTCTCAGCCCTGCTGCTGCTCATGGTGCTTTGCATGGCCCTGGGTCACTGCTTGCTTGCAAACACAGCGGCTGACCGCAGAGTTTCCCATGCGCAGCTCAAAATCCCTTTCCCACTCTCCCCTGATGCTGGCAGCCCCCAGAAATGTCCCTCTTGTGTCCTCCCTGCCCTGGCCATGCCCTGGCTGTGCAGTGTGAGCTGGCTTTGCAGAGAGACTGGCCAGTTCCTCCGTGCCACCACAGCTTGTGCCATCTCCTCACGGCTCTTGGAGGCTTTTCCTCTCACCCTGCCATTAATATTTGAGGGTACAACATCCCCCATGTGCATCAGTTGTGTTTTATCCCCCTTCAGCCTTGTTCTGTCCTCTGTCCCTGGTGTCACTGGGTCCTTTTCCAGAGTTTGGCTGTTGGTCATCTCAGACATCATCCCGTGCCCTCATCTGAGGCCGCTGGCAGCAGCCGTCTTAACGAAGCTCCAATTGATAACCATCCCAGGCTCCTCTTCTCCCATCCCCCTTCAGAAGGGCCACCATGTCTAATTAATTACCTTCCTCTCACTGTTCAATAGCTGGCTCTTGATCCATGTAATCATATTTCTGTCCACACTGGCTTGATTTAATTTCCCCCTTAGGATGATATCGTGTGGCATGGTGCATCCAAAGCCTCACGGAAGCCCCAGTGCGTTGTATCTGCCGTTGATTCTTTGTCTGCAGTGACACATTGTATTCAAATTGCAAACCCCTCCACATTTGTCTCCTTGTGCTGCTGCAGAGCAAACCCCGGGGGTTTCCCTCCTGTTGTTGCCCAGCCAGTGTTTGCTTTGGGTCCTGTGCTCCGCTTTCCCTCCCACCCTGCAGGTGCTGGGGTCCCGCATTCCCATCCTGCACGGTGTCTCTTGCATCCCTATCCCACGTGGTGTCTCCCGCATTCCCATCCTGCACGGTGTCTCCTGCATCCCCATCCCTCACAGTGTCTCCTGCATTCCCATCCTGTATGGTGTCTCCCATATTCTCATCCCACATGGTGTCTTCTCCATCCCCATTCTGCACAGTGTCTCCTACATCCCTGTCCCACACTGTATCTCCCGCGTCCCCATCCCGCACAGCGTCTCCTGTATCCCCATCCCCACCCTGCACGGGAAAAACCATCCTGCCTCTCCATCCCAACCCCGTGGAGAGCCATCAGCGTGCCCTGGAGAGCCCTGCTAGGGCATCTCCCCTCGCCCCAGCATCCTCTCCCCCCTCCACGGGCCGCTGTCCCCTTTGTACGGGGGAACAAGGGCCGGTCTGTGCGGTGCGGGGGCCTCGACCGCCTCCCCCCGCTCCGCGCTCGCGTGCCGGCCCCGCACAGAAGCCGCGTTGTTCGCCCCGCGCCGGAGCGGAGGTTTGGGGGCAGCCCGGCCGAGGGTTAAACGCTGCCTCCGGCTCCTGGCACCCGCCGGCCTTTTCTTCCTGCTCCTCCTTTGCTTTCTCTTTCCCTTTCGTTCCGCTCCTGGGCTCTGTTTTTTCCTGGTCTTTCTCCGGTGATTGGGAAGTTGGTGGCTCCAAGCTCCAGCTGAACCCAGCGGTACGTGAGTCCACGAGTGTGGGTTCTTGGCTGTTCCATGCCCACCCTGTCCCGCCCCCCGGCATGCCCCAGCTGTCCCCAGGGAGAGCGGTGGCACTGCGGGGAGCCGCGGCGGGAGGGCAGACCCATCTGTCTGCCGTTGGGGCAATCATCGTGGCTTAGTCACAGGCTGGTGTGGGTGCTCCAGGATGTCTGCTCCCTCCTCATGCCTCAGTTTCCCTCCTGACACTGATGTACTGTGTCCCCCCTCTCAGGGTGACCTCCGAGCACCATGGCGTCCCGCATCGGACTGCGGATGGAGCTGATGAAGCAGCAGGCACAGCAAGAGGCCGAGAGGGAGCGCATGCAGCAGCAGATGATGATGAACTACATGCAGCAGCAGCGGATGCCGGTGGCCACCACCCCGGCCATCAACACCCCCGTCCACTACCAGTCCCCACCACCTGTGCCTGGAGAGGTCCTCAAGGTGTGGTGCTGGCGGTGCCTTCTTCCACACCCAAGGGGTGTGGGATATCCCTGATGGTTTCTCTCCCTGCAGGTCCAGTCCTATCTGGAGAACCCCACCACGTACCACCTGCAGAAGTCACGGGACAAGAAGGTTCAGGCTTATCTCTCGGAAACCTACGGGAACAAGTTTGCTGCCCACGTCAGCCCTGTCAGCCACTCTCCCAAGCCACCCCCGGCCGCGTCCCCTGGCGTCCGACCCAGCCACGTGATGTCCTCCTCGGCGGGCAACAGTGCGCCCAACAGCCCCATGGCCATGCTCAACATCGGCTCCAACCCCGAGCGGGAGGTGGGGAAGTGCCACCGTGCTGCTGGGGGAGGGAGGGAGAGGGGCTAGAAAGGGCAGAGAAGCTCATTGGTGCCCTACACCTTTCCCTTTTCAGTTTGATGAGGTCATTGATGACATCATGCGCCTGGATGATGTTCTGGGCTATATGAACCCTGAAGTCCACATGCCCAACACGGTGAGTTTTTGATGTGTGTTAGGAAGAGATCAGACCCTGATCTGTGGGAGGGAGGGAGGGAAGCCTGGGGTTCCCACAACCCCAGCATGGAGGTGGCATGCGGGGGGACATGTCCTTCTGCCACATCCCTTTGGTGATGCCCAGGTGCCAGCCTCATCCCTGGGATGGGTGTCCCTGGGGCTGGGGGAAGGGAAGTGATGAGATCTCCCTTTTGCAGCTGCAAGAGCCAGTTCTTCAGCTTATTCTCTTTAATGATGGTTGGGAGCCCTTATAAAAAGCTGGAGAGATTTGAGAGGGGTGTGGGGAGGGGCAAAGCATCTGCTGCAGCATGGAGGGATCTTAGTGCCTGGAGAGGTTTCCCAGCCAGCAGCTTCCACGCAGCAGCACCATCTCCTGGGGCAGATCGTCCTGCAGCTTGTGCTTCCCAGTGGGATTCATCATGCTGAGCCCTTCTTGGGTGTGATTCATCTGCCCTATTTTAGATGTTGGCTATGGGAGGGGATCAGCAGCACCCTTTGAAGTCCTGTTTTCTTTGCTACTCTGATTATAGCTGTTTTAAGGTCCCAGGAAGACAATTACACCTGCCTGGGCTACGCACTCGCATCCCAGAGGCCAAGCAGCTGGGCTTGAACCCCGGTCCTTGGCCCCGGATGGAGCTAACCTGCCTGTCCCTCTGGTTTTCAGCTGCCGATGTCCAGCAGTCACATGAATGTCTATAGCGGGGACCCCCAGGTGACAGCCTCCCTTGTAGGTGTCACCAGCAGCTCCTGTCCTGCCGACCTCACCCAGAAGAGAGAGCTGACAGGTATGTCCCCAGAGCTGGTGGGCGAGCCGGTGGTGATGGCAAGTGTCAAAACCAGACAGGGCTGCTCTGTCCCTGAGGGTGGGGAGGGTGGCACTGGGGTTGCTCTGACACCAGCCTGGGATGCTCCTGGGTGAAATGGTGGGTGGTCTCTGTTGCAGATGCTGAGAGCCGAGCCCTGGCGAAAGAGCGTCAGAAGAAAGACAATCACAACTTGAGTGAGTTTGGCACTGGCTGCCCGTGGGTGTCATGGATTTCCCTCTCCCACCCCTGAAGCTCTTTCCCCATCACTCTTCATGCTCGTTCCCCCTTTCTCTAAGCCAGGTTCCCCTTCCCATGCCACCTCACCCTCAAGAAATGCCCCCGCATCCCCCTGCCATGTCTCTCTCTTTCCCAAGCCCTGCAAAATGTCTGTGGTGCAGGAGCCACCCCATTGTTCTTCTCATTAGCACCAGGGGAGTGGACCTGCTGGGGTGGTGGATGGGAGCAAAGTGCCAAGGAGTTGGCCCAAGAGATTTCTCACCCTGAGCCCCCCAGCTCCAGAGGGTACATGATTGTGGCTCCCAGCCCCATGAATGAGAGGAGCAGCAGCGTGGCCAGGGGGGAGTGTGGGACATGGAGCTGCTTTTGCTGCCTCTTCACCTCCTTCCCTCTTTTCTTACCCTGCAGTCGAGAGACGGCGAAGGTTCAACATCAACGACCGCATCAAAGAGCTGGGGATGCTGATCCCCAAGGCCAACGACCTGTAGGTGTTGGTGGTTTCTAGGGGAGCTGGGGTAACTGTGGGTCTTGTGGGCTTGATGCTTATCTCAAGGGTGGGAGATAATTGCAGAGGGACTCTTTGGTGGAGCAGGGGTGAGGGGACACACTGCCAGCACACAGGTAACAATCTGTTTCCACCCTGCACCGCAGGGATGTGCGCTGGAACAAAGGGACAATCCTGAAGGCATCTGTGGACTACATCAAGAGGATGCAGAAGGACTTGCAGAAGTCACGAGACCTGGAGAATCACTCACGGCGTCTGGAGATGACAAATAAGCAGCTGCTGCTCCGCATCCAGGTGAGCTTCCCTATGCTCTTTTCTCCCTCCACTCAGCTCCAGCCCCATGAGCAGCTCGCTCTTGCACCTCTGAGGGCATGGGCTGGTGCTCACAAGGAACAAAAGTCTGCAGACAAAGCAGGCGTCTGAGGCTCAGGTCACCGCGGCAAGTGATGCTGAGCTTTGCACGGGCCACCATTTCCCATCCTTCACCTCTTTCATGGGCTCCTTCCCTCTGAGCTTCTCAGTCCCTCTGTCCCTTCTGCTAGCCACGATGGCATGTGCCACGTGTGATGTCCCCACCAAAGGCCTCCTGTGCTCTGTTGGCAGGAGCTGGAGATGCAGGCACGCGTCCACGGGCTGCCCACCTCCTCGCCCTCGGGTGTCAATGTGGCCGAGCTGGCTCAGCAGGTGGTCAAGCAAGAAGCCAGTGGTGATGAGGGGACACTGGAGCCACTGCTGCCACACCCGGACCCCGAGTCGCAGCCGCAACCGGCGCTGCCTCCGCCACCCCAGTCTCCCTACCACCAACTGGACTTTACCCACAGCCTGAGCTTCGACGACAGTTCCCGGGGCTTCCCGGACAGCCTGGAGCCCGGCCACAGCGCTTCCTTCCCATCCCTATCCAAGAAGGATCTGGACTTGATGCTGATGCAGGACACCATGCTGCCCCTGGCCTCCGACCCCTTGTTCTCAGCCATGTCCCCGGAGGCTTCCAAGGCCAGCAGTCGCCGGAGCAGCTTCAGCATGGAGGACGCAGACATGCTGTGACGAGGAGCTGCTCCGGCGCTGGGGGCGAGGACTGGACCTTCAAGTTTGGTTAGTGAAGTGACCGGGCACTCATCTCGCAGGAGGAGCCCGTCCTGCCGCGCACTTGAATCTACGTAGGAGTTCCTTTTCTCTATGCAACGGGGGGGGCTCAGGTCAAGGCTCGCCGGGTGCCGCCGTGTCTTTCGCAAGCTTGGTTGTTTTTTTTTTTGCCAGGAGCTGGAGCGGGCCCTCTTGGCTTGCCGTGGCATTGGCCTGACTGCAGATTCCCCAGCCTGGGAGCGTCAGCTCGGCTGCTTTGCCTTTCAAAACCCTCCCAGAGCAAACCCCTTCCCCAGGGTGCTGGCTCTGAGCCGGAGCTGGCAGGAGCCTTCCAGACCCTGGGAGGAGGGGGACGATGCTCAGAGCTTTTTGTCTGGTTTTCTGCCTCCTCGGTGTCTTGCTCCGGGAGCCCGTTGTCCTCAACGAGTCTTCCCTCAGCGGTGGCTTCTGAGCCCTGCGGATGCTTCATGGTGCCATGTCCTTCACAGTTCCTCCTTCCTCTGAGCACCCACTGCCCCTCCAAGTCACAGAGCCAGAGGGAGAAGGGGTGTTAATTGGAGCTTGTTAAGTTCACGGGGCATGGGGGATATTGTCTGGGTTAGCTGGGTCTGAGGCTATGAATTCAGATTGACATTGAAGGCTTCCAAAACAGAAGGGTTGGGTGTTTGATGCTCAGTCAACCCCCTGCTGTGACCTTGTGGGGGGACCCTGCCTTGGGGTTTGGCAGCACCCACCACCCCAGAACCTCTCTGGCCTTTGGACGAGGTGCTGGGTGACTTTCAGCCTCCCTTGGGATGTCACCCGCAGAAGTGCCTCTGCCCCATCTGGCTCTTCGGGTGGAAGGACAAAAGGGTTTTGACACTTTTTTTGGGGGATACTTATTGAGAATAGATGTCCTGCCCCACACCTGGGCATGGGGGTCTGGGCTCTGGACCAGGGAATAGTTTGTACCAATTGCCAAACTTGAGCTTCTGCTCTCTGCCTTTGGCTCGTGGAATTTATTCATCTTCCCAGTGGCACCAGCTCGTTCCCCAGCCAGGACAGCTTGGTGATGGGGAGCTGCTTTGGGCTCTGCATTGTCTTCTGTCTCTTCAACCTGGCTGATGGTGGGGAGGGAGTTGGGCAGGGGAGGGCAACACTTCACAGGGAAAATAGCATGGGAATTTTTTCAGGGAGAGAGGAGGGAAGTCTGGGGAGAGGAGACCCTCTTGTGATCCCACACTGTAGCCCAGCATCACCCTCTGGCCTGTGGGAGCTTTGGCTGGATGGACGGGAGCCCATGTGGGGATGGGAGTCATTGGGTGCACCCATCCTGGACCAAGGATGGGGGATATCATGGGGTTGGGATTGGGAGGACAAAGCCCATCCCAGGAGGGTTGATCTTGCTCTGTTATGTCTGGATTTGGGTTTGTGAGGTGGGGGACAGCCCCGGTGTCCCCCTGGAGAGGTGCCTGTTGGATGTGAGGGTGTGGGGAAGTGCAGATGGGGAGGAGAGGAGGAGGGAGGACACATTGGAGGTGTCCTGGAGCACTGGGGAAAGACAGGGTCTGGCTGCTGCCTTGCAGAGGTGCAGGGGTAAGGGAACAGAGGGGATATTGGGGTGCTGGGCAAGGGGCACTGGGCTCTGCACTGGTGGCTTTGGGGCTGTTTCACCCCCCCATGTTCACAGGAGGCCTTGGCATCCTTTGTGCGCTGCCATTAGTGCCTGTGAAGAATCCCCCCAGCAGGGCAGCAGCTCTAAGCTGGGCTGAGCACCTGGAGCCCTGGGTGACCTGTGAATCTGCAAGTACCAGGGGGCTCTGTGGCTGCTGCAGGGTGAAATCCCTGGTCACTTGGTCTTGTTTTGGCTCTGGTATGGTTCTGCTGGGCCCTCACTGGGGTACCCGGCCTGTGCAGGGCTGGCTGGGCTGCATGCCCACTCTGCACCCTGCTCTGGGCACGGGATTGTCCACTGCTCAGCACCAGATGTGGCCTCTCCCCTGGCCATGAGCAAACAGTTGTGGATTTTTTTTTCTTTTTTAAGAAATATTTTTTGGGGGTTGTTTGTTTTCTCAGATATAACGTAGGATTTCAGCTCTAGCAGCTT
>JAOEGS010022365.1:23259-33927 GCA_025447755.1 Corythornis vintsioides | reverse complement strand
CTATCTTTTCTGAACTGGGGTATCCAAAACTGGACACAGTACTCGAGGTGGGGTCTCACCAGTGCAGAGTAGAGGGGATCACCTTCTGAAGCACTCCTGGGGCACAAAACTAGTGACTGGCCTCGACTCCATGCTGCTGATCACAACCCTTTGAGCCTGACATTTCTGACAGATTTCAGTTCACTATCCACTTATTTAGCCCATCATTTTGTCTAGAAGGCTGTTGAAAACCTTGCCAGGGGCACAATAAACAGCACCCACTCTGCTTCCCTTGTCTTCTAAGCCAATCACCTCATCATAAAAGGCTGTCAAGCTTGATTTGCCTTTTCTAAATCTATGCTGACTACTCCCAGTTACCTACTTGTCCTTTATATGTTGAAGAATGGTTTCCAAGAGCACTTGCTCCACCACCTTCAGAAGATGGAGGTAAGGCTGACCAGCCTATAGTTCCACAGACCCTCCTTCTCACCCTTCATGAAGACTGTGGTTATATTTGCCTTCTTCCAGTCCTCACAAACCCTCTTTAATCACCATGGCCCTTCAGAGATTATTGAGAGTTTTTCTAGGATGCTGCTTAGTAGTACGGATATTTAGTGTAAACCAGTTTCTCAGAAAGGCCCCTCCTCCTAAAATTTATACACACAAATAATTAGGTGTGATTTTCTCAGTTGCATCATAACAACTTCTTTTTAAGTACTTGGATTCCTGTATTTACATCAAAACATTTAATTGGCTTCTAACTATAATCCTTTTTCTAAAACTTTCCAGGCCCACTTAGTAGTTTATCTGAGTCAGCATTTATGAAATAATGTAGTATTTTTAGCTAAAGGTTTTTGGCATATTATTCAGCTGTTAAAAAGATTAATTTACGCATTGTCTTTTAACATTCTTTCCATGCAGAACTTCAGAGAAACTAATTTGAGATATTTTAGGTCACTCAGTTATCTACAAATAAATAATTTTAAGCATCCATGCAAAATCTGTGGTCTGTGGTGACAAAAATTGCGACAAAAACATCTAAGGCTCTTTGGCAGAATAAGTTGCTTCTGAATCCCATCGTTTTGTAAACTGCAGATAAAGTGATGCAGTCCCTCCCCCTCAAAAAGCACAACTAAAACAGTCTTTTTTATGAAGTTAGTTGTAAAAACCTGTATGAGAATGTCCCTTCAGGTAGCTGTAGAGAGTGATGAGGTCTCCCCTCAGCCTCCTCTTCCTCAAACTAAACAGACTCTTCAATCTGCTGATTCTCCACATAAAATTCTATAACTAAAGTTAATATTAATATGCTGTAGTAGCTCAAGAATTCTGCTTTCAGTTAACTTTCTTAAATAATAGTTTGCTGATTTAATCAATGACAATGAGCTTTTGCCAACTATGGCTTCCACTTTCCTGTCTTCCATCAGAAATTAATGTTATTGACTTATTATTAATGTTATATATGTCCTCTGCAAGCCTTTCTCTGGATCAGAATATTAATGCTAACAAGTCTTCATTTTCATGAAAAGGGCTTCATGCTGGGTAGCTTTACCTTGCAATTGTACTGCTCAATTTTTGATTTATTTTTTCTTTAAAGGCTGCTAAATTACAGACTACTGTTTCACAATATAGACTGAAAAAGAGCAAAAATCCTTTTAACCTGACATAATCTGGTTAGTGATCTATCACTATGATATTTTTGCCAGTTAGTATGTGTTAATTAATTACCAATACTTAAAGCCTTCTTGCTTACATAATCTATGCATACATAATTTCTGATCTGAACTAAGTTAAATAATTTTCAAATTAGCTTCTAATAAGGCAGTCCCTTATTGTTATCATAGGTGATCCTGAAAGAGGCATGATTTGCAAACCTTAATAAGCCTCTTAAACTAAAGAGGCAACATAAACTGCCATTTTTTTCCAGTCCATTTCTCAACATGTTAAAAGCTCTCCAAAGAAAGATAACAAACCATCTGCCTCAAATGATCAGTAACCTTGGCTTGTATGAATCTGTCAAGCTATCATCCCAGCTATAGCTGTATTTTTTCCTCATACAGATCTAAGACAGAGAACAATCAGCAAGTCATAGTTACAACTTTCTAGCAAATCCATTTCAAACAAGTAAAATAAAGTAAAACAAGTAAAATAAAATACTTTTCAAACCATCAGGCATAAAACTCTGGAATTTGCTGCCACTGGTCACAGAAACTATTGGGGAAGAGGTGACTGGACAAATTCAAGGACAGTGGATACATAATCTGATGCAAATGCAAATAGTCAGAGATAAATAATCTGCCAAAATAAGAACAAGGGAACTCATAAAGCCACCAGGTTCTCTAATACCCTCTCTAACTAGCATTGTTTTAAACTAGTTGGAGATACACTACTGTGCTAGATATACCACTTATATGGAGGAGGAGATCTTGTGATCTGCTATCCAAGCTATCTAGTCTTGAAAGGGATTTCCACATGGTGTCTTCTTCATGTCTGTTGAGATTCTTTACACCCCATCATTCCTTTATATTAAGTTCATTCTGCCTGTTATCCTCCAGAAACATCCATTTTATTTATTTTCTTGTGATCCTCTATTTGTATCCATCATGCTCTGTAATGGCAGACTGCTTTTCAGGTTTTCCAGTCAGACAGGTATTGGAATACACTGTGTTTCTTTGTGGTATCTCTCTTCTTTCCTCCAGTTTGTCCACAATCCTATTGTTTCCACCTGAGAACTCTAATTCTCAGGTATGTTCTGCCACCAGTTCAGGTCATACCATGCAAATACAGATGTTATCAGAAATCTCATTAGCAACACACAGTTGGCAGCTTCCACACCTCTTTATCTTTGTTTTCTTCTTCAATGTGAAGGTCATCTTTAATGCCATCTCACACACTAACAACACCTCTCCCTAGTTCCCAGCTCAAAAGTCAAAGACCTGTTTCTTTCTTATTAAACTCTGCACCAGTTCCTCATTTTTTTCCTTCTCCTACGTTTACTCACTCCTGTGCTTTATGGATTTATTGAATGTATTCCAACAGTTAAATAACTTCCTGTAGTGAATCTGATAATATGAATGCCATGACAACATTAACAAGATGTAGATGCTGGTTTAGTTTCTTATTACATGCAGAATGCTCTCTCATATATATGGCTATATTTTGATTGAGATGTATGATGGCCTTTCCCATAGTATTTTAGATGAGGTTCATAAATCAAAGATTTATGAATTCTTCCTCTCATCCAGCAGATCCCCCTCCCTTTCACCACTTCATCAGTTTCCCTACCTGTCAGTAAATCAAATTCAAATAGTGGAAGTTTCAAGAAGGTGAGTACTAGATGATGAACAGAATAAGAGACGCTCAAGACTTACAGATTTTCTTTTGATTCTATTATGAAAATACTACTTTAATAGAAATCTAGCATTAAACTCCCCTATACTTGCATTTGCTAAGCTTTAAACAACATTAGAAGATCAAGTGCTTGTTTTCATAAGCATATTATCTGTGTTTTCAGTTGCATCTGAAACATATGTCAAGTGTAAAGTCATAGAAAGACAATGAAAAGGAAAAAATACAGCAATAATGTGCTGCATTACTTCAAATATTCTTCAAATAAGGAAAATAAACCATTGTTTCACAACGGCCACTAGGTGGCAAAGTTGGCCAAAAAACAATTACAAGTGATTAAATCAGAAACTTGACTTTGCATATTTCTAGAGAATAGAGAAGGGCTTATTAAGAAATGCCTCAGAAAATGAAAAAGCATAAAATAATAAGGATTCAGTAATAACAAAACTATTTTATGACAATCTGTAAATATTATTAAAGTGTTTAATGCATCCATTAAAATTCTTAACACTGAAGGTAAAATATTTTTAGGAAAATTGTGAAATCACAGAGAAATTACTGCACTTCGAAGCAATAAAAATACTGAATACAGACTTTCTGTTTAGAAAAAGAGTATTTATAAATCCATACAATATCTACTGACTTGACACCAGGTACAGTAATGCTATCTTTTGATTACAGAGAACACAGTACTCCTTATGTTTCTTGACATAAAAGCTGCTTCTCTTCCTTTCAAATCAGCACAAACTCCCCATATGGTTGAATTCCAGCAAATACTTTAAAAAGACAGACAGTACCTTTTCTTGTAGTACTTCTTTCTATACATTTTCTTCCTCATTTTTTGTTTTGTTGGGTTTTTTTTCTCTTTATTTCAGCACATCTGCTTGCTTAATCATCTTTCAAGCTGTCTACTATATACATTATGTATCCCAATGTACTGGAGCTAGTAGCAGCTGAAAGTCAGGTACTAGTGACATGAAATATGTCAATTTAATGGATCCACAAACTCTCTGCAAATATACTGCAGAGCAAACCCCATCTGACTAACAGAGACACATGCTAAATAAAGGAGTATGGAAGAGCTTTCCTATGCCACAGTTCCCATAGAATGACTGAGACATCAATTAATAAAAATCTACTCCCACTATTAGTATCTCCCTCTTCCAAAAACAATCATGGACCAGGAGCATGAAATGCCCGAAGAGTCCCCAAAGAGACCAGCAGTGGTGAACTCCTCAGTCAAGGGCTTTTGACTTAACAACTTCCCAGTCATAAAATTACAAATTTCTCTGTACCAACAAGTGTGTTCATGGTAAGTTCTTGTCATATCCAGCTCAAGCTCTTTAAAAGCCACTAGGGCTACAGCATGACATTGCCAAGGAAGGGAGACTGGAGAGAAGGAGGAGTGTGAACACAGAAGGGGAGCCAATCACTGCAGATTCAAATGCTTGATAGTTTTTATTACACTCTTTACAGTAAATAGGGAAGGGTTAATGCTGAGTAATGACACTATTTAGTTTGCATTTACTTTTAAGTGATAGTCAACAAAAAAATGTCCCAATTGGAATGAGGAGGAAAGAAAACAGAATCAACTAGACAGAGAACGAGTCACTCCAAAGCAATGTGCACTGCCCATTTGGAAAGTCACCAGCTACACGCAGTAGATGTGGAATGCATTTCTTGCCCAGTAGCATCCACTCCCATTCCTAGATGTGTGTCATTTAACATGTCAGTAAACAGATGATCACTGTGATGCAGCTATAAAATCAGCTATAAAATCTATGAGCTTCTGTGTCTCAGCAGAGGTTAAAAAAAAGAATTGCATTTTGACCTCAGCTCGAATTGTGAAGCTTTAAACTGAACTGCTGCAATTCTATGTCCAGAGAACACTGTAATCCAGGAGGAGGAGATGACCATAGAGGAATGAAAGACAAGCCACCTGCTAAGCACATTGAGCAGTCCAATTTCTGAAGCATATGAGAGAGAGAGAGAGAGAGAGAGAGAGAGAGAGAGAGGTACTCTCACAGCTGGCTACTTCTGATTTTCAGCCCCCAAAGAGCAGGACTCTGCTGCAGGTAACTTGAGAGCAGCTTACAGTGATGTCCACAGAAGACACTCAGCATGAGCCCCTAGATCTCAGGAGGGCTCCAAACCACTCACTGATCAGCTCATCACACATCTTCACCCTTGGATACACTCAAAACCCTCTTGGACATCATCCTCAGCAGCCAGATCTAGCTGAGCCTGTGCTGAGCAGGGAATTGGACTTCATCTCCAGTGGTGCCTTCCCAACTCAACTGTTCTATGATTCCACAAGCACTAAATAGGTAAAACTTAACAAAATTTTGCCCAAGCTTAAACTTGTGACAGATTTGTTGCTTAAAGAATTTACAATCTCTATTTCTTATACTACTTAATGCTCAGCATTTAGAAAACAATAGGAAAGTAATGCTCTACTACTTAGGCATTTTAAATAGCAAGCAAGGGCATAACCAGTTTAATTTTTATTGAAAAGGAGTCTGGTTTTCTAAATCTGGCCTTATTACTAACTGAAGAAGAAATGTATTCAAAAGACAATTACACAATGCTTTACCATTTATTTATTTACTTATTTTGGTCAGGCTTTTACAGCTATTAAGATGCTGGAAAGTTTTAAGAATGTGCTGCTATGAAAAAGTAAACAGAAGCTACACTACAAAAAAAAAAAAAGAAAAAAGAAAACAAACCACATAAAAAAATCCCAAACACCCCAGAACTTTCCTTTTACAGTTGTTCCAGTATCTTCCAAAACCTTCTTTAAATATTCCCTCCATAATTACCCAATTTGTTGGACTCTTGGAAAACAGCTGCCTAATATATTTATACTGAAATGTGCTGTTACTGATAGGAAAACCGTAACATCAGGAACAAAAAAAGTTCAAAAGCAACAAAAAACATATTTTTTAAGATGCTCGAAGTGCTCCATGAATTTCCATTAATTTCCCTGACAATTCTTTCTTACAAAACAAAATAAACTTTTTTTTTTTTAATATATCACAGCTTATTTAAAACATTTTTTTCTAGGAAAATAAACAGTATCTAGTACAGTAAAAGGAGTCACTGCAATATGAAGTGGATTTTCTGCATATGATAGGCAATATTTCACTGTTTCCAGGCAAACAGAAGTGAGTAACAGCCATGTAGTCTCACTTCCTAATAAAGTAAAACTTATTTCTCCTTCTCTACACTGGGCTCATTTGTCAGATTTGATAGTATTGAACTGAGGGGGAGAATCTCACTAAATACGAATTTCCTACATATGTGCTTAAATAAGTAGCCAAGTAAAAAGAAACTGTAGATTATGTAGGAAACACAGAGGGATAAATTCCACCACCAGAAGACACACAAGGTCTCCATTTTATTACAAAAAGCCTCGGAAACTAAGACTTAAATAAAAAAGTTTGGTGGACAGAAAACAAAATTAAAAAAAGAGAGGGAGAGAGAAGGATACCCTGCTGCCAGGGAGCTTTAAGGAATTTTAAGAGATGTGTGTGAAGCAGAAGGAAAAGAAGAACTTGGAGTGTTGCAGGATGCAACAGCAAAGTCTGGATCAGCTTTACAGCAGAGCAGGGTAGCCTGGGCAGTTCAGATGGAAACAAGATTTAATATTTATTTATCTTTAATAAAGACTAAAATATTCCTCCCCATTTTATTTTGGGCACTTCCAAAGCAACTCAAACCAAGCACCTTGGAGCTCTTCAGTGTCCAAAAAAGGCTGCAGCATGTGAATGAACAAGAATTTCCAGATGGCATGTCTCGTGAACTCGAATAAGACATCCCTGGAGTATTAAGTAATGAAATTTCTACTTCCTCCAGCTACTTGTTGCTTGCAAGAATTCAGATGGCACCAAAGCATTTCACTGGAAAATGAAAACATTTCAAACCCTGCAGTTCTACTTTGCCTGAAACCTAATGTGGTGTCAGGAGGCCCTTGTCTATGGAGACAGGCTGAGTGTATGATAACTTAAGTCTGACTAATCTTGGCTTCTCTGTTTGGATGGTATATTGTTTTGATAACAGGGAGATCATAAATTCAAACAGACTGGAATGAGGGATGAGCAGTGAAACAGAGACTGCAGGTTTCATGGCTATGCAGTGTACATATGATAACAAATACAGCACCCCACTGGGAAACAGCAGCACGTCACAGCTGTACATTTTTTCTTTCTCCTAGAGGCATAATTAAGTCAAAAAATATTGCAAATAAAAGTACGATATAGAAAACTGTAGTGCTGTGTTCTGCTAATACTTTTAAATTCCCTTTATAACTGGCATTTTGAATCCTGACAAGAGGATAATACTAAACATGAAATGATGACTAAAATAACAGAATTAATAGCAGCTCTGTTCTGAGAAGGAACAAGAACAAGTAACTGAAAGGTGACTAGTCAAAAGATAACCAGAAATAAAATCATTTTTGGACTGTTACAGATGAGAAAAGTAAAATGGGTTTCAGTAAAAGAAAAAATCAGTTACTCAGACATGGAAAGTTGAGGAAATACACCATTAAGAACCCCAAAGCTTTTGTTTGAATATTTAGTAATTAAATGTTTAGTTTCTGTATCCTTAAAACTACATTTTGTTGTTCTTATTAAAATAAATAAATTAATAAATTGAATAAAGGTCGGCCTTGAAAACAAAAACATTGTTTCAAAGCCAGACCTTAACCTCCCTTTCACCAACTTCACTAATTTATAATGTAGCTTAATATCCTGCAGGGCCCTGCTGGCAGCCAGCCCCATCCTTTCCCACCACCTCCTCCCTAGGGAAAGGCCAAGAACTGGCAGCAGCATCACGAGCAGATGAACAAGCAGAGGCCTCTTCCAGCAGTGCAGCCTGGATGGGAAGGAGCTGCTGGGTGACAGGAGAGCTGGGCATGGGATAGAATTCCTCCCAGCCACACGCTGCCCAGTGCAGTCCCAGGCACTGCTGCACCCCTGCTCCAGTCTGCAGGAGGAGCTGCACAATTCCTGCACTGGTTGGCCCTGTTTACCTCGTTTTAAATTATCCCTGGAAGAAGATTTGGGGTGGCCCAAGAATGTCTATTTCCATCCAAGTTGATACCACCTCTGAGTCTGGTCATGAGTGGTTAAAAACTGGGAGAGAGGCCAGAATACCCTTTCACACTCCTAAGGCACATACCGAGCTGGGAATGCAGAGCTGGGATTTCAATCTCAGTTTCATGAAAGTCAAAAGAGAACAAATCTTAATGTAAAAAATATGTTCCACTATCCCCTCCAGTCTCTCACCTACTCTTCACAACGCATAAAAACCTTAACTGCTGCTAATTCAGAAGTGTCAATCCTCATTTAAGGGCAATCTCTTCCATAAAAGTATGCTATAGCTCATTTAAAAAGCCATAGAGTGCATCTGCTCTTTACATCACAGTTTTACCAGGTCAATAAAGGTATTTCATGTATCTTGCTTTCTCCTATCCCACACCATCATTCATTCTTTCTAGGACTCTTCCTGTTATGAAAGAGATGGAAGTCACAGTTAGCTTTCCTAGAATTTCCTTCTATTTCTTCCTAACTATTGCAGAAGGTGAAAGTTAGGTATTGTCTAGTTGCATGCAATCCTTAAAACATCTTGGAAGTAGGACTAAAAGCAAAATAGGAGTTGAAGACAAAAAGAACTTTACATGTCCAATCTTATACCCTCGCTGCTTTTCCACAAAGGACTCAAAGTACAGTTTACCTCACTTACAAAATGGTTGATTTAGGCTGTAGCTGCAAATCCCTTGGTTACAACAGAGGGAATAAATTATATTAGCACAGAGAGCAGATGGATTCAAATCAATTGTTCCTGTGTAGCATCAGGTGTACTCAGCTTTGTTTTTTAGGCTAAACATCACTACCATACACCAAATGATCAGTCTTAGACTAGTCCCAGCTTGGTTTCATTCATGGAATGAAATAATTAATAAGGATTTTCCTCAAATTCTTTGTCCAGGATCACAGGCCCAGGAAAGTTTGTACATCTTATGCTTAGCCAGACTCTCCAGCTTGTCCATAATGTGCCACCAGCACTCAACAAGTTAGTGAGCTTATTTTTGAAAAATCAGATATTAAAAAATAATCAGAAAATTAATAAAACATTTTAGAACTTTATTTTTATACTAGGGATTGAAACTGCTTGTGAATTTACAGCTATTTCTCCCTCAAAACACCACTACAGTTCCTAAGGGAACTACTAATAATGGACATTATTTTTTAATGTTATGTTTTACATAACTACCTGTTCTTCTAATTATTTTATAGGGAGTACATGTCAAAAAGGCTAAAGAAAAAAAAAGTTAGATGCTACAATCTATAAATCAATATATTCTCTTATTTCAGAGAAGTAAGCAGGATAAAGGGGAGATAGAAAGAAAAAAAATCCAACACATCTTCCACGTTTGGAGCAGGTTACAACTTTGCCATGGTAGGTGAAATAGGATGTGCCTCATCCATGCTAAGTTGTCTTTTCCCTCAGCAGAATTAAAGGCAGAAGTGACAATGTTAATGAAGTGGCAAACAGGTACCCACTGTGGGGAGAGATTCAGCTCATGGAAAAGGTATTTCTCAACAGAGTTTTACATCTTAGAATAACCAAGAGCATTCCTCACCATCAATGACTCATGGAGCAGGGTGTCTGTTACTCTGCTCACAGATGTCACGTTGCTGGCATTGCCTTCATCATAAGGACAGCAACCTTTCAGCATCACAGCAAACTCCAAACTCACTGACAGCCTTATCTTTCCAGGATCTAATACCTTCACATAGAACACAGAAAACAACTCCACAATTGCTATTCCAATCCTGAAGCATTGTTTTCATTTTCTCCTTTCCCCTTTGGAAGGCATGAGGCACTTTTCCATCGAGGGAGATGATGGCAGCAGCAATTAACTACATTCACAGTAGAGGAAATGATTTTATACAGCTGCTGCCACACACACAAGACATACACAATAGGTTTGGCATCAAAGGAGGTGGCAGTTTTCTCATGAATGAAGAAATTAGTTGTCAAACACGTTTCTGGACAAACTTTTTGAATTTATATCGTCCTCTAGCAGCTCATGTAGATTTAATTGTTGCTTAATAGGATATTCTTTATTTTTGCTAAAATGCAGCAGTGGAAGTTTTGCTTTCTGCAAGTTGCTTTTGTAATTTGGCTCTGTGTGCTACATCTAACACAAAAATGTAAAAGCTGAGCAACGGGGAAGCTACAGTTAGCCCAGTGTGGCTAACTGCCTTTCCTTATTATTTATATTTTTATTATTATTTATATTTATATTTTTTATTATTACATTTTTTGTGTTTGGTT
>JAOEGS010022365.1:9557-20019 GCA_025447755.1 Corythornis vintsioides | reverse complement strand
ATTATTTATGTGCCAGATTCAGCAAGACTGCTGCCTCAAAGTGCTTTTATTTCAGGCTGGCAGAAGGGTGAAGACTGGAGGCCAGGAGAGCTGCACTCCAGCTTATTCACACTCAGTGGTCCCCATTGGTGCAGCAATTACAAACCCAGCCTGTTTGCTGCCACAGTGGCTGTGCTGGGGCTCCGTGGAGACCCAAGGTCCCTGCCTCCAGAGACTCTGGATGCCTTCTACAGTTGTCCTCAGTTAGGGAGTGTGCTATGGCAAGAAAAACACTTCTGCCTAACAGGGAGTTAACAGAGCTATTTTCTTCTAATATTAACCATTTAAAGAAAGCTGCATCTGCTGATTGCATCACTAACTGCAACTCATTTCTGCCCAACTGTTGTATCCAACAGTTGGTGGTAGAAAGCATTAATTAGCATGCCACGTTATGCTATCTGCTGTTAAGGGAATATTGATTGCAAGTTAACTACTACATGGAGTATCACAAAAAATTCTAAATGGCACTTTACACAGAGCAGCTCTCTGCACACCATAGCAACAGGGAGAGATTGAAGTAAAATGGTCTGGTTTCTATAGCAACTATCACCCAGACCATCTGTAATCAAAAGAAATCCTAGCAAGGGAAACAAAATGGGAGATTTTGTATACTGGCAAACTCTTCATGTTTTTTAAATATATTGCTTCTTAACGTTCAACTCTACTGGTAAAATATTATTTAAAGTGCAAGAAATCTACATAAGCTTCTGAAAAAAAAATTACTTAATAAAATACTAATTAAAGTTTACCATCTCTATCTCCCTTACTACAAAATATACCCTTACAAAAAAGCCAGTGTTTTCCAGATATCAAACATGTAAGACCCTCAAGATCCATAATCCATGTGCTTATCAACTATTTGGTTACTACTTTATTTTGAAACTCAAATACTGTGAGGGCTACTAGCATTATACTTTTTTTATCTACTACACAGAACTGCTTTTAGAAAGATATTATTTCAGTCAAATATTTAACCACGCTGTTTCCAAAACATAAAATATAAAGGCTTACACAGTTTTGAGGAAAAAAACAAAAATAAAACGATCCTAGGGTATGAGAGAATGGTAAAGGAAAAAAAAACTAAAATAAAATAAACACTTCTATAACCACAGAGGTATTTGTGTCATGTGGTTCATGTGCTGAATAGGATAATATTATATTAAGGCACACCACACATGAATGGAAGGTAAATTTAATGTTAGAGATTCAAGGCACTCTCTTCTCTGCCTTTCAGTATTTTAAACGCTGAGAAAATGAAAGGGACCATTAAATCTGCATGGGGAAACACTTTTGTACTAAATGTGGAAATTAACTGCTTATAAATAGGCTTTTCATAACATACAGAACCAGGAATCAGTGAACAAAAAATATTATCAACATCAGTCCATTTCTTTTGCTTAGGAAAGTGATGATTTGCAGAACATCAACCACTCACACTGAAGGCAGGCACTGCAGCCTCCTCAGTTCATGCAAAGCAGGAAAGGGGCAATCTGGAACAATGTGGGTAGAGATCAATCACAGAATGTGAGGGGTTGGAAGGGACCTAGAAGATCATCTAGTCCAACCCCCCTGCCCGAGCAGGATCACCTAGACCAAGTCACCCAGGAACAGAGCCAGGCAGGTCTTAAGTGTCTCCAGAGAAGGAGACTCCACAACCTCCCTGGGCAGCCCCTGCTACCATCACATCCACCCTTCAGACATGGATGAGAACACTCCACCTGGGACTGTTTTGCTGTTGGTTCTTCAGATGGCACAAAAGCCACCACATGAAAAAACAGTCTGGTCTTCTCACATTATATGAAAAAGAAATACAGCTGACCCAGACAGCAAAGTGCAATGGAAATAAAACAACAACACGTTGAGATTTTCATCATAGAACCATAGAATCATAGAATGTTTAGGGCTGGAAGGGAGCTCCAAAGGGCATCTAGTGCAGCTCCCCTGCAGGGAGCAGGGACACCCTCAACTAGACATCTTTAAGATGCTTTGATTTTACATGAAAAATAGGTTGCATTGGAACTCAAAGACAGGATTTACTTGACTGAGTCTAGCTACAAGAAAATTCAGAATGAGTCTTGTAAGAGTTCAATCCAGTGCTAAAGGGTGTCTTCATATAACAGAAATTCAAAACCCCTTCTATGAAGATGTCTCTATTTGCTTAGATGTGAGAGAAATCTCAGCTCCCAAGCAATCTATAATTATCCTGAATAACAACCAGCAGCTGTAGAGTATACTCTTCTTTCACAGATTTATGCAAAATTAAATAGATCTAAAGTGCTGTTTTCATAATTCTTTCATAATTTACAAAATACACTAACACACGAGGAAAAAGTGGGAATACTGTGGGGTACTATGGAGAAATCCTTGAAATGGGTTATCTAAGGAAGTCATTACCCATAGGAAATCATATCCTTGGCTGTGTCTCCATTAGCAGCTACACAGCACACCTGCAGTCATTCCATATATATGTACAACTGGACATTAGGGGAAAAAAATAAATAAAAATCACAGCAAGAGTAGTCAGACACTGGAATAGGCTGGCCAGGAGGTGGTGGAGTCACCATCCCAGGAGGTGTTTGAGGGTCATTTGGATATAGTTTTGAGGGACATGGTTTTGGGATGAACTTGGTAGAGCAGGGTTAATGGTTGGACTTGATCCCAAGGTCTTTTTTTGAATGATTCTATGAAAGGGTTTCATTTTTATCAAGATTTACTCTGATCCCCTGGGCAAAATGTTTCCAGCACAAATATGATTCAACCATTGGTTTGGACCTTTCCAGATCCATAAATGATTGGGGTATTTTTGGGGTACACCTTGAAATTCCATTTTTCTGTATAGCTTAGACTTTTGTTTCCTACATGAGAAATCTGCTTCATGCTTATCAAAAACATTCTATAATCAGGAGTTTTACTTCCATATAATTTTTTTGAGTTTTCTTAATATATAAAGCATGAACTCTCTGAACTCTTACAGCAAACTAGGGCTTATATGTGACTCTTTATAGCATGCAAAAATTTCATCACAAAATCAATGAAATTTATGAGTTTTGCTCAGTTCTGATCTTTACATGTTTTCAAACCTCAGTGAAAGTAAGAGCATGAAAAAAAGACCCATCTATGAAGATATTGACAATTTAAAACAAAACAAAAACTAATAAAACCCCACATATAATCTAAAACTTCTTAAAATTATATTAAAATATTTCACAAACATTTAGTAACAAAATAGTGATTTATCCAATTTACTTTATAGTTTCAAAATATATCTCTTACCAAGTTAATGAACATTAATATTAATTAGATCCTCAGATACTCGAGGTACAGAAGAACTTCTCTGCAATTATATAACTAACATACAATTTAGAATTTCCAGGAATTATACACTGGTTTATCTCTTATGATGTAATTAGTTTAGTGCTATACCTATGATATAAGTGCACTACCAGAGAAAGTTATATCTATGAAAAAATTTAAAATACCATGCAGCTTTAAAAAAACCCAAAATAAACATAGAGTTATAAACACAAAATAATCCTGCTAGAATAGAGATCTACATCCAGCATAGGATGGTGAAGTGCAAGAAAAATCAAAACTGTTCTTAGTAGAAAGTTTGTCTTCATTTCTGACATCTGTAAAACCACAGCATAAGACATATTCCATTTTAAATGACACTGCAAAAGGTCAGAACAATTTCCCTAACCTTGTCAGGGCTGGCAAGATTGATACTTGTTTTAGGTAAACTTAGCATCCATGTCATGTGTATTGGACTAAATATAAAATTCGTAGAGCTGGGGAGAACAAACATGTATTTGGAAATTAAAAATGGAATTTCATTTTCCAGACAAACAAAAGAGCAGCAGTTCTGTATCCAAGAATATAATTCTGTAAATATTAACCAGTTCACTGCCATCTGATTGTTCTTACAATTTATCTGGAACTTGGATACAGCTGCATGGAAACTGAATAAAATCATGACTAACCTCCTTGCTGGTCTACCCTTTATAACCATAGTAGAATTTCTTAAGAGTTGGATTGGAGGTTTTTTTCTGTAACTCTTCAAATTCCAAAACAATCTCAGCAAGCATACAAAAAAATAAGTAGTTATTGTTTCATCTTCTCCCTAATTATGCTAAATAACCAATTAACATTGGCTTCTGCATATTCAATCTTTTTGTTATATTGTTATTAAAAATTAAATAAAGTCAAATGTATTGGGTTTAACCCTTAACTGCAAAATTTAGAAGACACAGAACACATTTGCACCATAGTCAAAAGCAGCATTCTTTTCATCAGAGCATCAATCAGTCAATACAACTCCCAAATCATTTCCTATAGCCACCCTTGAAACAGTGATTTAGTACTCTGGGCTGAGTTGTTGCAGCCTAATTGATATAGAACTGAATAATAGCCATATTTTATTCACTGTATAGAGAATCTTTATAAAATATTAAACAGTGAAGGACATAATCAGAATTCTGGAAGCACATTTTTATGTATTTGTGGCCTTAAGCTTAGATTCCCTTAAGCTGGCAGCAACACCACGAGCATGAAAAAAATACAACATTTGGGGTCACGGAGAGAATATGTTTTGAATATTACAATTAGATGCAGCAAAAGATTTCTCTTCAAAGGATATGTGAAAACACAAAGAGATAAATCCATCACAACACAACACATTCTCCTGGCTGGTACATGCAGCAGAATACTTATTAGGAAAAAAAATACAAGCGTATTGGCAGTGCCCAGTGACTTCAGATCTAGCACATTTATCTCCATGCAATTCTAATGAAAAAAGACAAAAGATAAACAACTGTATTCACAGGGACCTAAGCCTGATTGCTGAGTGAAAAAAACCACAAACTTCTTTCACAAAGAAACGATGCTATTTACAATTTGAAAATGGCTTGGGTGTCTTTAACTGAATAAACAACATATCCCTGTACTAATTATGGGCACAGCACCTTTACAAAAGATACATATATTATATATTATGCTTTTCTACCAATTATTTATATTTTTATAACTATAGACAACCACATTTTCTGTTGCCCTGAATACATGTCGCTGAGATACAACAAAAACAAATTACCCAAATAGGGCATTACTGCTGTTGGCAGAAAACCATTACAACTTATTCAAAAATAAAGCTATTTTACTGCTTATTGTCAAAGCATGAGCAATACCAATCACAAAGAGCTATCCCTTGTGTCATAAACACAGGGACACTCTACTGTGTTTCAGCAGTGATCATGGAGAGAAAAGAATTAGAGGCTCTAGCAGCCTCTCTAAAACATGACCCTGTAGACACTTTGTATTTTGAATTTATACTATGCTTTGCTCAGTAATTAATGAAGCAGTGATGATTTCTCATCCTTCTTTCATTGGTTACTATGTTTGATTAATGTAATTAACCTAGTTAACTGTGTTTGCAGTCACACACACACAAAAAAATCAAATTATTTTTAAAAACTTTTTTAAAATATTGATACTGTCTCTTTGTTGTTGTAGCTTGGTATGATAATTGATCTTTTGTATACTCTTTTTAATGTGTTAGTCCAAAAGGGAAAAAAGACTATTCAACATATAAACCACATCTGGAGTAACTTCCCTGTAATGTCTTTATGCTTTTTTACTGACTTTCAGTAACATTTTTAAGCACTTCTTAGCACTTTCAGCAGGGTTTCCAAGAGATGCCAATTGCAACATGTAGCTCAACTTCATGGAGTTTACACTTGAATGCATAATCTTTGACACAAAATTAATTAAATGAATTAATATGTGACTTCTGGTTAATTAAGTGGCTTTCCAGTATAGTGTATATTAAATTTCATTGCCAGTTTTTAAACATGCTTTTTTTTTTGTTTGCTGACTGCAATATTTCCTGAAGCAGGAGAAGGGTATATCACTGGACTGTGATCTTTACAATCCAAGTATTTGAACTGCAGAAACAACTTTGTAGATCACCAAAAAGTGGTGTGCTTTGCCAATATGTGAGGCAATTTATTAACAACACTCCAAAAACCACCCTACAGATCAGAAATTTAGTCTTTTTTTTTTTTCCAGTCCAGGTCTAATGCCATCACCTACCAGCTGTGAAAACTCCCCTTGAAGGAATGAGAGCTTTTAAATCAATCTCCTTGCATAATAAAGGGATATCCCTCTGAACCACAAGAAAAATAAGGTTTCTCATTCAATTACTCAAGTAAAACAGGTTTCTTGTGGCTGCATTTTGAAAGGACAGGACAAAACCCATTGCATTTACTGTATTAATAAACCAGAAAAAATATAGGCTCTGTCTTTGATCAATTATTGCTAATGGTGATAGGGGTAGTAAAAACAGCCTCATATATCACATAAGACTACAACAAACCTGAGAGTCTGATTTGTTAGATGCTACACAGACATAAATAATACAATGCTGGACATAGTGGACTTAAAATTATTTATTTCTAGTTCTACAGAGAAGGACATTTAATCTGCATGGGACCTCACAGCTACCAAATAAAACAGAGTAGAAATTAAAAGCATTCATTTGGACATTATTGAATCACAGAAGGTTGGGGGCTGGGGAGGGTACAACTGACCCATTTGCCATACCATTAAGAGAAGCACTCTTGGGAATAAATAAAATGACCTGCTTTTGTAGCACTTTCCTTGATTTTTCATAATAAGTCAAACCCACTAGGACACCAACTGCCTTCAGTAGGATGAAGTAATTTTATACACACAAGCTGAACATTTGCACTACAGGGTCAAATGCTCTGGTGTCTTAATCTTGTCAAGTCCCACATTTATATAACCATAACAAATCTCCTCTTATGTCACACTTGAGAGACATTATTAGAAAGTTTATTTGAACAGTGCTTGGACACCAGCAAAATATTTATAACAGATAGCTAAATTCAATGGACAAATCATCTAAAGAGGACATGTAACATGAGTTAACTTCTATATTTATATCATAATGCATTATTATTTAGAAGTTATTGTTCAAAAAAAGCAACAGAACGTAACAAAGAAAAAATCAAGTAAGCTAGCCTGGTAACTTCTTTAAAGCTTCTGCCAAAAAATGCAGTTGAAGGCCATCTAATATTTTTATCTGTTTCTTCTTTATATACATGTCTACAAACATTTCTGCTAGAACACTTTAAAGAAAATATCACTTTGCTATAAAATATCAAATACAGAAACACATGATTATTCAATGGTATTACTCGAAACTGAATCGTTGTCATCAAAAAATTCTACAAAATTAGTATCTTCTCATTGCCATTTGCTTTTTGTATTTCACAGCCTGGTGGCTTCCTATACAGCAGAGGATGGGGGATGAAGTGCCCAGGGAGAGCATGATGCCGGTCTGCTCATGTTTCCCCATGGCAAGCAACAGTAGGAAAAAATTAGATACTCCTGCTCTGGCCAGCCATATACAACTATCAGGAGAAATCTATACCTCTCCCTAGTGCCATATGAATAATGCATTACCTGCCTAACCATGTAGGATTCATCTTTGGAAGTACAGGCTGGGTCTCCCACAGCACTCTAAACAGTTTTGCAATATGGTACCCAAAGTGATGCAACACTGGGGCTCCTCTGCTGTTCTAAAAGTATTTGCTTAGCACTTCTAGCTACGACCACCTCCTGTTAGAACCTTTTTGTTGTTAAAAACTAGGAGACTACAGTCCATTTAAATTTATTTATTTATTTCAGATAGATTTGGGTGTTCAGTACTGTGGAAAAATAAACAATATTTGACAAGTAAGTGAAGTGCAAACGATTGCATTTCAGTCCAGATATGTAACCCAGACCTTGTCATATCTGATATGTGAGCATAAGAATGGCTAAATGGGATCAGTCCAGTTCAGTGGAGATAACAGAAGCCTAAACCAGCAAAACTGTATTTCTCCGTCCAAAGTCCTTCCACATTTCCCCATTGCAACCATCACATTGCCCCAGTATTCTCAATTCCCTAAGCTCTCTCATGCACTAAATCCCCATTCTCAGTGTCATCACAGTGCTCCCAGTTCCCACAGGTATCCCCTCCTGCAAGGGCAAACTTTAGAAGGCAGCAGTTGTCCTGAAGCTACACATGCTTGTAACCCCAAGACAAGCTTTACATTTACTGACCTTCCAACTATTGCTATATAAGGAGGGCAAAGGTGAGATTTCACCCATCTACCCACTGTGGAACCATCCATTTCTGCCTGCTTCACAGCCCCCCTCTGTTTCACAAAGTCAGCATAAAATTAACATCTTTAGGATCTTCACTGCTCTGCCAAACTTGATGAAATAAACCAATGAGTTTGCAGGAAAAGGGTTTCCACTGGTAAGCTGATCTGAAAGCTCTAGACACATTAAACAGTAACTCACACATGTCACGTACGTATGTGGAACTTGGCCTGATTAAATTAATTCCAGCAAAACAAACATATCTATTTAAAAGGGGGACTAGGTAATGGTAAAGTACTTATGCAAGCAGCAATCTAGACAGCATCATGAACAGTGCTGTTTTCACACAAAGTCCTTCTGCAGGTCTGTAGCTTAGAAGGTCAACCTGATCTTAGAACCTACAAAGAAATGTCAAGACAGAGCAGGGAGGTGATGTTACAGTGTTAATCACATTATTACTGGGATAATACATGAAGGACAGGAGTCCACGCATCTTTTATGGAGCTGCTGAAAACTAAATCTTCAGAGAAGTGCTAGAAAAATTACTTCAGGCATGTTAAAGCAGCCGAGTCTGTTTATTGCAGTCAGAAAGTTAAGAGGTGACTTAAACAAGGATTACATGTAAGCTAGAGTAGGAAAGGCTTCTAACAGTAAACAGGCCTTTCATCTAGTGGAAAATGTCACAATAAAAGCAAAGGATTAGAAAGTGAAGCTAGACAAATTAGGTGGGAGTAAGTGCATTTTGAACAGTCTTTAAAAGTAGATGGCACAAGTTTTAACAAACAGAGAAGGCTGTTTGAGAGGAGGGGAAGAATTGGGAAGAACAAATTGGATGATTTTTTTAACTTTAAAATGAATTGAAGAAACTTGTAATGACCACAGTTAACCCCATCAAAACTGCAACATAAACACTTTTGATGTGCTTCAGTAATATTTAAATAATGTGAGGCTTAAATTAATGTTGAGCTACAACAATAAATCTGATTCACAGTGCTATGATCTCTAAAAGGGTATTCTATAAACCAAGCTCAACCTCACACTTTCTCCTCCTTCCTGTTGTTAGCAATTTATGAAACCTTCACCATTTTCATCTAGAATCTGAAACCTTGCATTTTACTCGAGCTCATGTTTTGGATCATTTGGCATTTGATGCTGTGTGCCATTTTCCATTCCTTGGTTTGCTGCAGTGAGGTTGCTGAGAATACATCTACCTGCCCCTCTGAAACTAATCTGCTGTTCTCTGTTTTCACACTACACAGGGCCCCCTGAGTCACTGCTTGCATTTGCCTAAGTTACAGCTCCTCATTACAAGCAACGATTCAAAATTCTCCAGCTGCTCACCCAGGTTTCACGTGGGGACTTGGGCAGGCTGTGGTTACAAAAGGCTTCAGCACAGTCATGCATTGCACTTCCTTCACATCTTTTAGCACCAGCCTACTGATCATGGCCAAGGAGAGCAAAATCCAGCTTGAAAAAGCAGCAGTTTCCTGATGGAATATTTGGCTTCCAAACCAATGACCTACTCAGGTTAATATACAGAAAATAATGTGTCAATAAACTGCAGACCAGCTTGAACAAGCCAAACTCAATTTCATTTGCTGGCATGTTACATATACATAAAACAGGACTTGTCCAGGATAGGCCAGTGATGTTGAGCAATGGCCTTGTCCAAGTGAACCCCGTTCCAACCAGTTGAAGGAATCACTGCTGCAGATTAGAAGAAAAGGCAAAAATCACCTGAGTTGCCTCAAATACAATTAAAAGAAAATTCACAAAGCATGAGGCAGTCTGACAAAATTTGGACATAAATACCCTTAAGGCAAGCAAGGCATCACCACGGACATGGCAGGAATTGTGCTGCTTCAAATGCAGGGTATCCATCACTACAAATTTTGGTTTTCTTCCTCGAAGAATATTGTTCTTGATCACAAACAGAAGCAAGGGAAAGAACAGCATCCACTCATTCTAATGCACTCTGAACATGTGTGAAGATGACACGCCACTGTGGCTCCCCAAAGAAGGCATGATGTAAGAAATGTTGGGAATAATCCAACACTGCAAAGTTCTCCCATCCTTTTTGGGTTACTCAGAAACCCAAGTATTTGGCTAAACATTTAGCTTGTTATGTAAGGACACACACACACACACACACACACACACACACACACACACGGACACGGACACACACACTTTAGAGGGACAAATGGAGCCTTTACAGGAAACAACATTCTCCCACTTCCAGTCCAGTCTGTGCTCC
>JAOEGS010022361.1:17417-38440 GCA_025447755.1 Corythornis vintsioides | reverse complement strand
TGAAAATATACAGTTCAAAAGTAACAATGGAATGTGATTCCCCACCCCAGCATGTTACCTTGGATGCCAAATACGATTTTCTCCTGTGGTAAAGAAACTCTTCCAGTTCCAGTGGAACAAGCAAACACTTCATCTTCTTTATAGAGGTAAGCACCATGGCTGAAGTAATCTGGAACTACCAGACAGCACAACACTTCCTCTTCTGACTGAAAGTGTCACATGAACAATATCACATATATAATCAACACCTAAACAAGTATCTAACATTTTAAAGGCTGATCTGAGTTGCCCGAATTTGTTTTGATTTTTAACAAGAAGATATGGATATAACTGACAAAAACAAACAAAACCACTTCTAATTTGGTCTAAAACTTAAGATCCCCTTTTTTTTTTTTCTTCATATATATTAAGGTCTTGCTAATTTCACATGAAGAGATAAGTAAATAAATCAATTGTTCTACAATTTTTCCACTCCTTCCACTTTATGACTCAGTTTTAAGATGCTACTGTAGGCAGGGCAAGACAGGGAAGAGTGGAATAAGATTACGAAGCAAAGTTAATGTTTATCTCTCTAGAAGAGATAGTATGAACAAAGTAAATTAAAGACAACCAATGTGTCCTCCCCTCCCAGCAGCCAGCTGTCTACCAAGGACCAAAATACAGGTTTCTTAACTCCTTGTCCTGCCTCAAGAATCTGAACAGTCTCAGATGTGTTCTAATTTTTT
Organism: Corythornis vintsioides; assembly: GCA_025447755.1. Classification (NCBI taxonomy): domain Eukaryota; kingdom Metazoa; phylum Chordata; class Aves; order Coraciiformes; family Alcedinidae; genus Corythornis; species Corythornis vintsioides. Next base: position 37,715 of record JAOEGS010022361.1, on the reverse strand, counting down.
TTTGCACGAGTATACTATAAAATTACTCAGTAGAAACTTTTACAGACAGGACAAAAATTAATAGTAATAACAGTCATAATCAGATGTTTAGACTTCTGCTTTTAAAATTTAATACTTTAAAACACAGAGCATAAACATTAAAAGTTGCTGGTACACATCTTCCTCAGAAGACTATGAAGACATTGCCAAGAACAGCCTTAAAATGGATAATTTGATTTATGTACAGGAATATTCTGAACCACTGCCTTCTTTACTCAGTTTCAGAGCATTAATTTGCATACCTGAAAAGATGGATTATACTGTGTGACCTCCACAACAACATCCTCAGACATCTGGTAGCCTTTATCTTCTACTGTTATCAGAGTGTAGTAGACAAGACATGGATGATCTCCAGGATGCCACGCTGCAGCAAGTATCACCAGTCCATCACTGTTCAGCAAGAAATATCACACTCTTGAGAGACAGATATGATGTATTTTATGTGCTCAAACTCTACCACTCACAAAAACACATGTTTAAGTATAATAATCACAAATAAATATTTTCCAGTATTTTTTGAATAATAGTATTTTTTTCAACCTGTTTAATTAACAGCATTCATACCAGAGTACAGAACCAAACCAAGGCAGTTGTGATTTTATGTATTTAATTTAAATACCAGACTGAATTCTCTGCATTTGCTGGAACAAATCACAATTACTTATCTGCTGTCTCTGTAACACCAAGACAAAACAAAGAGCCAAATCGGATACAATGACACTAAAGAAGCAAAAGGAATTATTCTTAGCTAAAGAATTAGTAAAGCTAAAGACACAATGATAGCATCAAGTGTAGGATAACCTAGTTAGCTAATATCACATCCTCACAGGGGCCCTCAAAACAAAATGTCAATTTCTTACATTATTTCTTGCAAGAAAACAGAACACATTTATCTCATTGTCTTACCAGATGCAAGGGCACTTCCTTACCGATTCTGTTGCAAATCCATGTACTGTATGTTTACCCCTCCTTTAATATCTTCATAGTTACTTTCAGAACCCTAAAAATAATACATCTTATTTATAACTATATACAAATAAGCTATTAAACAAACCTTTTCCAGGTAAACTGGCTCTTACCCAAATTGCATCTGTAATATGTTCTTTCAGGATCCTGTTGATGTCCCAGCTGAGAATATAACGTTCTGATGAATCATCAATCTCCCATTTGTTTAGGCTTGAACTTGTTAGCATATAAAAACTTGATCTATCTTTATCCCAAAGAACACTAGAAATCTGCATTTAAAAAAAAAAAAAAAAAAAAAAGATAAAAAGATTGAAGCACAGACTTAATATTTGGATACAACAATTTACACCACTCTCAGACCACAAAAATCATCACTTCCCTGGCAACTTACACAAGTTAGATTACAAGATGGGAGTGTGAGGATAACTTCCAAGAGAAGTCTTATTTTATAGATATAAGAATGTCCATAGTAAGCACGTTTCTCATACTTTTTTTCCCAATTTCTGTGGAGTTCTTTTACAAAGCTCAACCCAATCACCAACCCTTGACAATCTTAAATCAGAAAAGTAAAATTACAGGTTACAGGTAGTTTCTTCAAGTAGTAATCAGGCTATCACTAGAAAGAGGCAAGACTTTGAATCATTGTCTATTCCCCAGGAAGTATTACTACTTCAGTCTTCTTTCATTCAGAGCTAAAGAGTGGGCCAGCATTCTCCTTTACAAAGTAAACAGATTTTTTTTTTTCAGATTTCAAATAAATCTAAGTAATGGCTCAAATCTTGTCTCTTTTTTTTGGTCATCATATACAGTCTTTTATTTTTCCTTTCTTAAACACTGAAGCTATAAATTACAGAGAAAAACCAAAGCTAAGTTGTATATAGATGTTTTTTAAGCTTACCAAAGCACCATTAGCAGGAGACAATATACCCAGAAGAGAAGAAACCTTTCTACCAATTCCAGAAAACATGCCCTGACCCTGTGGCAGGGTGTGCTGATGAATCTTGCCAGAACTATCTGGTATCAGTCGAACAAGCTGGCCTCTGGAAGATGATAAAATGAAGCTTCCAGCCTAAAAAAAAAAAAAAAAAAAGGAACTATATTAAAAAAAAAATTAAAGTCACATTCCTGAAGGAATTCTATTGTCAGATAAAATTCATGTCAGCTGGTAAGTCTAAACACTAAACACACAACTTGAAGTGTTATCAAGCAAAGTATAACTTTTCCTTTTTTTTTTTTTTTTTTTAAATACTGTCCTATCCTACAGGACACCAATCTAAATGAACTGCATAACAAATCTTCCATCTGGTTATGTAAAAACAAAAAAAGTAAAGTCATACATCTGTCTGGTATTTAGCACTGTCAGAGACCCACTTTTTTAGTATTGTGAGATTTTTATCCATGACACTCCATTTCTGTTTGACAACAGAACTAAAATCTCACGTAATCCTCGGAATCTGATGATGAAAAAAGCAGTGTTACCTTTGCACTAAGAAAATGTGAAAAGTCTTGTGTGTCATGCAAAATATGCCCTCCCCTATAGGTGCTTATATACCTAGCTTAGGAGGCTGAGCCTTCTGTTGGTGCATCTCTTGCCAGAGCACATGACACTTCAATGAGCATCAGGAGCCTGTGTCTGGAATGACCTTCTGTGAGCCCCATAGTGCCTGCTGGCCACAGCACAGGGCAGTCCTGAGCTGCAGGCTATACACACCTTAATGAAACTCAGCTGAAAGTTGAGCTCTGACCACTAAAAGATACTCATGGAATGCACCTAAGCTGCAACTAGTTTAAAACAACAACCTTCTCCCCTGGCATGACCAGTGTAGACAGTGGCACTGCCTCAGCACTGACCTTTTTACTGTGCAAGTGCTCACTGCCTTTCACCTCTTCCTAACACGGGCACAGCCTTCATTCTCCCCCCACCCCAAGGCATAAGAAATAAAGGTGTCTTTCTTTCACAGTTTGTATGTTACAGGGAATGAACAAAGCCTGTTAGAGGTACAGCAAATTAAAAAACAAAACAAAAGACTGCTAAGGACCCGGAGGTTGTTGAAAGAATGTTCACCTGCATGGGAAATGTTTACAGAACAAAATAATATTAAAAATAATAAATTAAAAATTCCTGCATTATTTTTGTCATCATACCATATAAAAATTATGTTAAAGGTTAAATCTGCCCAGTGACAGGTTAAGTAATTAAGTAACTCAGTTTTAGAACATTGATTAATAAAAAGGTTCCACTCTGAAAAAAAAACCCTGAAGATACTTTAGCTCTTAATTCACATTGTTGTCAATGTTTCAGCTACAGGTGTAGCTGACCTTGTTTTCCTCATCTTGGTATCTGAAATTTGGGCACAGTTCAACTTTAATAGACATATATTAGTGTCATCTTGAAACTCTTAAGAAATTAATCATTAAGATCACTGTCTTCTGATTTGTTTTACAAATGTTTATGACAGGTCGATTCCCTAAAATCATATTTATAAACCAGGATATGAACAGCAGATGTTGAAAAGGTCATAAGGTAAAATATAATTTAACTGATAATTACCAGTTTTGAAGATAACACTGTAACATACATTGAATTTTTCAATATATTTAATTTTGAGAATGTTCCCCATTTAGGCACATCAAGAGAAAAAAAACCCCACAGAATTTCTAATAACAATTCATAATATACTTTTCATTACTTTCATATAGAAATCTCTTATATTCAGTCACTAATGAGTATACCACATGCTCAGTGTGTGCTGAGTGTGCAGTCTGTGCACTCAGATGAAGTAGTTCCCTGGTTTTGTGATTGCAGGGTTTTTATCACTGGAAGAAATCACAGTAGTAATTTTTAACACTCCACATAAGCTGAGGTACCAAACCAGCTCTGTTAACCTTGTGGCTGAATCCTGCATTCTTCCCTGACTTTATTTCATTTCTGACTACCTGTCATATCTGGTACTTAAGATTATCACACTTAATTTCTGACATTACTCAGAACGTTTTGCAGTTTGCTTTTGCAACATGTATTGGAGACACAGAACTGATAAAAGTGGTGTTTGTTTTTTAACTTTCAGATTAGGAATCAAAGCAATATTTTAATATAAATCATACTGTACTGTACCTTTACTGCTGTTAGGAAACTGCAGAGAGAGCCTCCAAAGTCTGTGAAGGTCTCTGTGTAGGAACCTTCGTGTGCAAGGTTGGGCCAGTAGCGCACGGAACCTTCTCTGGTAGCAACCATTACAGCCAGAGACTTGAGTGAGGAAATCATTAAGAGAACAAGCAAGATCATCATCATCACACTGCAGCTTGAACTAAAACATGTTATTCTATGTATCAAGATTGGGGGTGACAAATGCACAAGCAAGCAGACATCTACTCCATGGGCAAACCTATCCCAATAGCAAAAAGGCTCCGTAGTGCAACTTCGCGCCTTACGGAATGTTGTGGGCTTTTGCCTCAGGAAACCATTCAGATACCAAATTATACAATGGCTTGGGCCAGAAGAGACCTCTAAAGGTCAGCTAGTCCAACCCCTCTGCAGTGAGCAGGCATCCCCAGTTACAGCAGGTTACTCAAAGCCTTGTAATTTCAAAGCATTAATTAAGATACTGGCTTCAAATAGAGATTTAGACAGAAAGGATTTTGTACCTCATCTACTGGTTGCTGAAAACAACAACAAAAACAAAAAAACAACCCAACCACAGAACAACATAACTGTAGCTGACAGCTGTTACTGAGCTCCCTGGAGTTTTCTAATTTATTTTTACTACATCCTGATCTTTACAAAGAAAAGCAGCTGACTAATGAACATCATAACAATTAACAAAACACCACAGAATGCACTTTGATTCCTGTCCATTATTTAATAATTTTCATCTTAGCGAAACATTTTCTACCACTAATATTTCTACATCATTCTATAAAATCATAGTATCCTTAGAGAGCTCACAAGCTGATGAAAGATAAACCAGAATATTGGTTTAGGTGCATTACTTCCTCTTAAACTTCTCTGGGTAAGTCTAGAGAAGAGGAGACTTAATTGCTCTCTGCAACTACCTAAATGGAAGTAGGTGTTTAAAAAATGAGTGGATGTAGCACTTGAGGCTGTGGTCTAGAGGTGAGACATGTTTTGGATGAAGGTTGGACTTGATGATCCTGGAGGTCCTTTCCAACCATAATGATTCTATGATTCTAAGTCATAAAGCTTTTAGAGTTTTAGGAGTTCATCACAAGATAGAATCACAGAGTGTCAGGGGTTGGAAGGGACCTAGAAGATCATCTAGTCCAACCCCCCTGCCAGAGCAGGGGCACCTAGACTAAGTAACCCTTCAAAAAACTTCCCCCCCCCCCAGTACAATAAGTGAAAAGAAAATATTCAGATACTAAGACTGCTTTCCAACATCTGGAAGTGCAACACAGTTACACACTACTTTATGGAAAGGCACTTAGGAAAGTAATCAGTCAAGACAGATAAAATCATGTTTCCCCTCCATGCCAGCTCCCTTACAAAGGCCAGTCAAGGGAAGGTGCTCTTGTTTTCTTCTCATCCACTTGCACTCAGAATTACACCACTGCTGAACAACTTTCTCAGCCAGCATGCATTTAAACTGCACTTGCTTGGACTGAATATTAGATTGCCCTGATTTTTATTAAGAAATACTTTTTTTTTTAGTGTGGTTTTGTTTTATATTAAAGCACACCAAATAATCTGTATGAAAGCTACTATTTAATCTGGTCATGTAACACATAAATGGTGTAAAAGACCAGTGGAATTTTGTTTATTTCAAACATATTTACTGCAAACTATTAATCCTGACCTTTCCAAAAGATAGTACACCATCAAAAGCAGATTTCAAGTAAGTACTTGATAAAACAAAACTTATTCAATGATACTCCAAAAGTATTTTTAAACACTTAAATTTGAAAGTTGATCACCTGCAGAGAAGGTGCTTCACCTGAGGAACTGAGACAAGATATTGCTGCTAAACTAGAACTCCACTGGAAGTCACTGGGTGGCAGCTGCAGTTCCTTGCACAGACATAACTGTAAGAAAGAGATGCCATAATAAATACCAAGACTGGAATGTATTCCACTGCCACAAAGACCTTTTGACCCTGATAAAAATTAATTTTCAACATACATTTTCAGCACATATGAAAATAACCCTGGGGGTTTTTTTCTGGACAAGCTGAAAATCAGTCCCAGAATGACTTAACCAATCTGTAACATACGAAATAGTTTTTAAGCACCAGAATAAGCTTTACCAAGACTATCTAACATAGGAAATACAACTATTAAAATGCAAAGAATCAACATGAGCATTAAGGTCACAATTAAAATGAAAAGAGGGATATAAAGATGTTAAACTCCCACAAAAGCTTGAGTTTCAGTTACTATTCTTAGTGTGACTACCTATTAACCCTGCTGCTTTTAGGGGAAACCAGACAAACTCCCAATTTATAAACTCTTGGCTTAAAACAAACAAACAACAACTAACCAAATGACCCACAAGTGAACAATTTGTTCAGCTAGCATAAAATACAGAAGGTTTTCTGTCTTGCTCTTTCAGTTACCTTAGCTACTGGAGACTGACCAATCTTCCAAATAATTAGCCTCTCTTTGTGAGCCAACCAGGCCCACCCACTTTCATCCACTTGAACGCTCAGCTGGTCATCAGCTACAGAAAAAACAACTTTTTTAATACATTCAGATTTTAAAACTTCACAGAGCAACTTAAAATAGAGAATATATTTCTTATTAAAATATGATCTATTTCTCATATGGAAATTCTAACATGTAAGTTTAAAATATCAAATTAGTACATATAGCATCAAAATCCATTTAACACTCACCTATTGAGAGGGAAAAGCAAGACAATCCTAGAAGCTACTTCCATCAATTTACAGCAGATTATAACACCTTTATAAATTGCTCAGCAATTATTAAGATTACTTTTAAGATACATATATTTGGTTTCTCTTATATCTACTCTAAAAAGAAAACTCATCCACAGAGAAAAAATGCTTAGGAGACCAACTTCTTGAACTCAGGGAAAGGGGGCTTTCAGTGATAACAAATGTGGATTCAAAATAATTTTAAAAAAATAATAATAAAAAAAAGAGCATCTAGAGCATCCACTCCAGGGCATAACAGAATCAGAGCAGGTAAAAAGGATGAGAAAGAGCCAGTAAACAAAGGTTACTAAAATGACTATTGGCCTCCTTTATAACCTTAGATTTTATAATATATTGGTTAAGACAGCACCTGAAGGACATGTACATGCAATCATATCTACATGGGTGTTAAGACAATTATAATTATATAGATAACCAAGTTAGAGTCAAACCAAGACACAAACATTTCAGTTTCTACTTAAAAGTCACGTGTTTAAATGGCAAAAATAACATGTCAACACTTCTCACCTGGCAATTTTAATGAGAAAAATAACAAATAAAATTCAGTTCTTACCATCAGCCTTCTTCAGGGCTTCCATAACCTTAACAGGCAGAGAGGATCCAAAAGCCTTAACATCATAGTTAATGGTCTCACTTGCTGAGGGGTGCTGGATAACTCTGGTAGGAGTTGCTCTTAAACAAAACAGAAAGTTATAGTCAGCTTTTTGTTGTTTCTTCATCAGTTTAAACAGACATTCATTTACTTCAATTAGTATCTGTTGAAAAAGACACGAAAGGGGTTTACGTAAAATAAACATTTTGGCTCTGGGAGCATCATCTAAAACAGGACCTACAAGTTGTTGGATGTCATAAAATTCCTTTGCTCTTTAAAGAGCTGATTTTGAATACACATTATTTTGTCAACAACAAAATCGTTGCCTGATTAACGATATTCCGGTTATCTACAGATCCTTTACAGTCGCGCAGAGGAGGTAATACCTCTGCCGGGGGGCATGAGACAGTGGAGGCGAGGGGCGGCTGCAGAGGGCCCGGCGGTAGAACGCAGGGCGCGGGGGTCGCTCCGCCGGGCAGCCCCCTCCCCTTAGCGGGCCTGCGGTGCGGGCAGCGGCCTCGGCAAGGCCCGGCTGCAAGGCCAGACCCCGGCCACGGAAAACTCGACGTTCGCTCCGTAAACAGAGAGAGGGGAAAGCCCCGGGACCGAATATGCGGCTCAAGGGGCCGGGACTCACCGAGCGGAGAGGGAGCCGCTCCTCCACGCCACCGGGGAGAACAGCCCCGGGGAGCCGGCTGCCGCCACGACGGGCAGGTTCTTCCTGCCACCCGGCCGGGAGAGAGGGCTGGGGGCGGCGCTGCCGAGGTTCCTGCGGGCAGACCCGCCGGGGGTCCGCGGGGAGGCGGGAGCCGAAAACATCTCTGCGAAGAGACTAGCGACTTCCCGCCCTCTTCCCGCCGGGCGCCCGCTCAGCGCGTCACTGCCGGGGCGCGACCGGAGAGCGGCGCTGGGGCTGCCCCTGCCGGCAAGCGGCGGAAACCCCGCGCAGGGGGTTTGCTGCCTGCTCGGGACGCGGCAAGACACGGCCCGGGTCTTGGGCTCTGGCGGCAGCCGTCTAGATGCTCGTCAGTGCGACAGGGGGGTGGGCAAACGGCCCTCACAAATCTATGGCGTTGTAGGAGACTCAAACGTTAACGCCGAGCCCACCCCCCCTTTCAGCATTCGCCGCTCCAGTGGAGTCCTCAGAGGACGAGTTTTCTTCTGCAGGCTGGGCAGCCGAAGGCAGCTGCTTCAGCCCCGCCGCGGCCTACGGAGATAGCAGTTGGTGTGGCCTGTGCGGCCGCTGGCCTCCTTCGAAGGCTTGGGCATCCTGCTCTGGCAGGTGGCCTTACAAACACACGGGGCCCCTCTGTGGGAATTCACAAGGCTGAATTTGGGAACCGTTTTCAACTGACTTCAGGCAGTTTTGGCACTAAGCGGCTTGAGGAGAGAAAGGCAACTGCATACACTTCCTTGCCCCGAAATAATTAGTAATCAATACTGAAACAATGGGTCAGTGGTATTTTTGGCATATCTTAAGTCTAATATATGGTTCTAGTAAAACTATATCCGAAGATTATACCTGGATATAATTTTAGTGTGCCCTAGAACAGGGCTCTCCTTAGGGTTTTCACTAGGTTCCACAAAGTGCCATTTATGGCACATCAGATGAACATTTTAAGCTTGCCCTGAACTATGTATCTCACCTATTGCCAATACAGTTCTCCAGCAACACGTTTTCCTAACAAGTTTTAAAGTGATCTGGAAAGTTTCCAGCTCTTTAAAATTACCTTGTAGGGCTTGACAGAGAGGTCTAGACAGAATATTCTATTGGCATAGATTCCTATATTAGAATAATGAAGAGTACTCTTCAATGACAAGTGTACCCTCCTGCAGTTACTGAAATGAATGCAATACAGTTATTTTACTAGTTGTCCTTGAGAAGGTAGTTTACTAGTTGTCCCTAATCAGGCTGGTAGGCAAAAACCAGGACTTGTATCAGTGAAATTTAAGTAACAATAATAAAATTAGATATGCCTTAAAAAAGGACAAAAGTGTACATATATAAAAGTGTATTCTTTTTGGATATCATCTTAGGAAGTTAAACTAAATAATTGGAAAAGTAGAGAAGGAAGAAAAAAGCATAAAAATTATATATAAATGTTCCTATGCTGACAACATAGTAATACACAGCCTTTGTCCTTAGCTGAAGTCAGTCAGGTTTTTTGGTTGGTTTCGTTTTTTTACGGTTTCGGTTGTTTGTGTTTTTTTCATTTGTTAGTTTGAAGAATTTTTTTAACTCTTCCTTCGGCACTCTTTAAAGTATGTTCTCATATGTTATTCTCTACAGTAACTGTAGATGGTGATCGTAATCAGCTTTCACATTTTGGAACAAATGGTAATTGAAAGGACAGTGCAGTGGAAGTGAGAACTTGCAGAGTATGTTAGCATCACATATTTTTGGATTCCAGCATTTTAAGACTACTGACAAGCACACAAAGCAAAGTTCCCTGAAAAAGGAAGAGACAATGATATGAAAATGATAAGATTGTTGTTTAATTACCCTTAATATACTGAACATGAGAATGCAACACATCGTTAAATGGTGCAAAGAAGATACTCAATGGTCTCATCATAAAACAAAGCAGAAAAAAAATCTATATACTGAAATTACCTCAATGTGATAGACATTTTAAAAAGTTGCAATCATTATTAAAAGCTTTTGATAAAAAGTTTAAACACATTTAGGTTTCAAAAGAATATTTTGTATATTTTTGAAAAATATAACATTTACATAACTGAAACATAAGTTATACTCTTGGTAAGCCTCCGTTATTCACACCTTCTCTCAGACGTTTTCTTTTAATACATCCTCTTCCCTGGGTTGTAAATCGAAAGCCAAAGTATCGCTGTTCTGAAGAAACGCCTGCTTCTGCATCAGCTTCCGGAAAAGTCCATTTGGTTTGGCAAGAAGTTCCTCGTGTTTTCCGCACTCGAGGATCCTACCCTGCCCGAGGACGGCGACGGCGTGGGCGCTCTGGATGGTGGAGAGGCGGTGCGCGATGACCAGCACCGTCCTGCCCTCCTGCAGCCGCTCCAGGGCCTCCTGCACCGCCTGCTCGTTCTCAGCATCCAGAGCGCTGGGAAGCAGTGGGAAGAGAGAAGAATGTCATTTTAAAACAAGGTCGTTTGGAAGGCGAGAGGCTTATTTTCTTATATTCTGTCGTTGGGGAAGATGAACTAATGGGGCTGCGGGCAGGTTTACTGAATAATACTGACTATGTTTACTGAACACATCCAAGTTTTAGGCATTACATATTCTCATGCAAAAATATGCTTGGAGAAGCAACACTAAATTAATTCTGTGGGAAAAAAAAAAAAAAAAAAAGATATACAGCAATATAGTATCTTTTTACAAGAAGATCTTCACTTAAAGATACAAAAAAAATCCTTAGTAGATGTTTCAAAATCAAGTTACATATTTTAACTTAACTCCTTGAAAGATTCCAACGCAGTGTACCAGCTGTTCTATCCACTTTCAATAAACACCTTTTATCACCAGTCACCTCCTAACCCAACTCACACATTCTAGAAAGCACATTCTTTTTGTGGGTAGAGAGGCTAGATAACTTGTGCAAAGGCATGCAGAGAAACACCTCCCACATTGGAGCTTTACAGAGAGATAATTTCTGACTATTTGCTTTCTTACCTTGTTGCTTCATCTAACAGTAGAATTTTAGGATTCTGAAAAAGATAGTAAAATTGGCTATAACAATTAGACAAGATCTGATTAGCTATATCAATAGAGAACAGGATTCACACAGCTTTAAACTCCCAAGGAAGTGTGCGTGTTTCATTGCGAGAACAGCGTTCAAAGCATTATCTTTAAGGAGGACAGAACAGAAACAGTGCTCTTCTGTACTCACATTTTCCAGCCTGACCTAGCAGAACATTATTACCTGGTAACTCTCTGGTAGATACAAACTAAAGGTGCAAGATTATTTTTAACAGATTCTTAAGCAGCACTGTGGTCAGAAGTTCAGTTTCCAATTTACTCTCTTACATGCATGTTTCACAGAGGCTCAGTTACCTTCTGCTTGCAGTTAGTCTGCTATAACATATAACTTCCTAGTAATAAAAAACAAGGAAAACTACCAATGAGCAGTATTTCACCCACAGATTAAATACATAGTGCTTAACTAGCATCTAAAATTTTTCTCAATGAAATAAATTTAAAAATCACCAGCACTCAAATCCCTAAGAAGCCTCTTCTGAACTACAGTACATAACCCAAACTCCTTGATGAAGCTGATAATAAAATCTGTAGACTTGTATTTGAAAGAGAAGTGACTCCACACTGCACCCCTGACTACAATACATAAATCAACTACTCATTTATTTTTTACTTTTTTTTTTTTTCCCTCAAAGTCTCTGCTCCCATGAACTGTACTTGACACAAAGTACAAAAAAAAGCAGCTTTTCTGCTTTCGGTATCTGTGGTAAAATAGAAACTGGTATACTGAAAAATCCCAGTGATCTAGCAGAATTGGGCGCACAAGGATGCTGTGGAGACCTTGTGCAGCTTAACATGAATATGGGTTCAGCAAGGCTCAAAGCTTCCAGCTGAGCATCAGCACCAAAATTCCTCTCTGCTATCCCTGAATGAAACTGCCTGTCCAGAAGATCCCCAGAAGCCTCCTCACATTTTGCAGCACAGAGCCTGCCCTAAAGCTAGACACACATGCCAACCCTTGGAGAAAACATGACACAACACTGTGTCAATACAGCATCTTATCCTAAATCCCTCCCCTCAGAGCCAGGACAGTGCTATCAAATACAATTCAGAACGACAGCCCAGACTCAACCCATGAGTGACAGATATCTGAACATGCAGACAGAAGTGAGTTTACTAGCTCTGCATTCTTGAAGTCTTCCTTCCACATTAGCCCGTTCTTATGAAAGTGCTCCCTTAAACAATGATTTACCTTCAGCCTTGGCAAGAACTACTGACAAACACTGAGAGACAGGAAGAAGCACTTACATATTAAACTGTCTTTGGTTAAAGTACCCAGAGCTTTCCAACTGCCTCATTAGCATAAAAGATACTATTTTCTTTTTAAAAACTACTTTTCCACTCCTCCCATTGAAAGACTGCCTCCTTTTTAACCTTCCTCTTAACAAAGGAGTGTAACAGCTGCTTGGCTGCTGACTTACCTTGAGCAGAGCTCGAGCGATTGCAATTCGTTGCTTCTGTCCACCTGAGGAAAAAGCACATTAAATTGAAACAGGAAAACAGATGTGAAGTCAATGTAACTGAATGCTTGGGCTGAGAAGAACTATGCACATATACTTTTTGGTGGGGAATGGAGATAAAGAAGGCTGGTTGGTTTTTTTATGCTTACGACAGGCTATGTCTTGGAGAAAAAAATGGTAATGAAAACAGAATTTTTACTTCAGTCTATAGCATCAAGATTTTTTAAAGTAAGCAATATAAAGAGGTACCTGAAAGCAAAATGCCTTTTTCTCCAACTACAGTGTCAAACCCTTTTGGAAAATCTCTGATAAAACTAGCAGCATTAGCTATTTCAGCAACTTTCTGAATCTCCTCCACAGTCACAGTAGAAGGATCCTCTGCACCATAGGCAATGTTTTCAGCAATAGAGCAGGAAAACAGAATTGGTTCCTGATAAATTTAAAAAACATAATTAATATAGCAGACCTGTAATTACACGCATGTATTGTCTATATCTCAAATAACATAAACCCCCCTTAGAAGAAGCAGCATTAATTTCTATTATGTCCATAAAAGAGAATATGTAAGCTAGAGTCAATTGAATTAAAAACAAATAAAACCCCCTTTCCTAATGCCATAATGGGCAGTGAAAAACAATTCGTACACAGCAGATCATACCCTCAATTCCTAGTATCTGAGGAAGAGTTCAAAAAAAGCTATTCATCCCAACATCAGAAACCTTCCCTTTTTACTTTACTACATATCATCATTTGCAACAGTGATAATACTTGTCCTGAAATCTGCACAGATTTCATGGCATTTTGTGCATTTAATTTATATTAAAGCTTAAAACAGAGGAGAGGACTGTAAGATAGGACAAGTGATGCAAAATGGGAAAATGCAACAACATAAGTCCACTCTGTTGATAGAGAGACATGCTATAGCATGAATACAGACATTGAAAAAGAAAAATGATGGCGTGCCCTTGGGAATATAACTTTTGCACAAATGCTTTTGGCAGTATTATTACATAAACTGTTTTTAAGTGCAACATATACCCAGTTAACATTATGTTTTTACCTAGAACATCAATCTAACAGTTAATTGAACTCTGAAGTATGGGGACAGATGGGGGAGGAAACATTTTAACTAAAATTTAAATATTTTAACTTGTCAAAAAGTTTATTTTTAAGATATAATTGAACATCTCTCTATACTTCCAGAGTTTAGGGGTTGTTAGGGAGTAGGCACTACAAGAGTAAGTGCCAATAGGATGTACTTTCCTGCTTTCTTAATGGAACTGTGTTTGCCTGTAAACAACACAGAGCACAGAAGGTCAGTTTTCAAATGGTTGTGTAAAATATGATTGTCCAAATTCCGTTAATACAAAATGTGACTACATGTTAAGCTTTGTGTTACTTCAACAAATCCCAGGAACCATTAAGATGGTCATACCTATACAATTTGCAACAAAGATACTTTCCGGTCTCCACGTGCACACTTTTCTTCTAAGCTAACAATTCTAATCTCTGTGATTATGTAAAAACAGACTAGAGAATAATAGGACTAGATCTGAATACTTCTTTTTAGAACAAAGCTTGCACAAAACAGTTATGGTGAGATGGAGAGATTTCACTGAGAAGTGAGATGATATATCTATAAAAAGAAGAAAAGTGAGGCACAGCTAGTTGATCACTCAAAATTGTTTCGTTCACTTGATTTGTTTTGTTTTTTTCTTCTTTACCTGACTCACAGTTCCAATCTTTGACCTGAACCACAGTGGATTTAACTGACGGATGTCAAAGCCATCAACGGTGATAGTACCTTAAAGTAAGAAACAGCCAAGTGTGTTTGACAAAGAGGCAGAAAGAACAGTTGAGAACAATGACCACTGGGGAGTCACATCCTGGTGGATCAGAAACTGAAAGCTGTGCAGGCACCACGACAAGGTGCCTGTACACTCCTGACAAGGTGCCTGTACACCCCACGACAAGGTGCCTGTATGCCCCCTGACAAGGTGCCTGTACACCCCTGACAAGGTGCTTGTACACCCCTGACAAGGTGCCTGTACACCCCTGACAAGGTGCCTGTACACCCCTGACAAGGTGCCTGTACACCCCCCAACAAGATGCCCCTATGCCCCTGACAAGGTGCCCGTATGCCCCACAACAAGGTGCTTGTACACCCCACAACAAGATGCCCATACGCGCCTGACAAGGTGCCTGTACATCCCACAACAAGGTGCTTGTACACCCCACAACAAGGTGCCCATACACCCCTGACAAGGTGCCTGTACACCCCACAACAAGGTGCCTGTACATCCCACAACAAGGTGCCCATACAACCCTGACAAGGTGCCCATACACCCCACAACAAGGTGCCCGTACACCCCAGGGGGAAGCGCAGCACAGGAAGCCAAGCAGTTCAAAGGTGTATCAGAGATGCACAGCAGCAACTGTTACAAATGACAGCAACAGAAAACATACCTGAGATAGGATCATACAGCCTCAGCAGAAGGGATACAATAGTTGATTTCCCTGTACCACTTGGGCCAACCAGAGCTGTAACAGAGCCAGCTGGAATGGAAAGGCTAAAATCTTTGAAAATGGATGTCTCTGGACGTGTTGGATATGCAAACTCAACATCCTTGAATTCCAAAGCACCTCTGAATGTGTCTTTGCCCAAAGTGATTCCCTCTATATAACAAAGAATACAATACAGGAAAGTGAATAGAAACTAAAATCAGCTGAGCCCTCCTAGAACTTGCTTTGCAGGCACCCAATAGAAGTATCTATCTCCATGTTAAAATCTAAGGGTAGTTGCAAGTCACAATTCAGGATCACAGGGGTTATACCACGACTGAATCAGTGTGGTACCCCACTCATTCCTGAATGCAGTTTCAGGTTGCTTACCAGCAGCAAACCTGTAGGTTACCTATAGGAGAATATGCATCTTGCTAATACCTAAAAACAAACAATGTTCACTTCTAGCAGAATTATCTGAATTTTTAAACATCATATAAACAGTTTAGATTTTCTCAATTAGGAGCAATGAAATAAAATGGCATTGTTGAAGACCAGTGTCCTGCTACCATAAAACACATGTGAAAAGGTACATCCCTTGCTGCTGTTTCACCAAGCCACAAGTCACCTATAACACCCTCCTCTTCAAACAAAAGGAGTTCCCTCTCCACTTATGTGTTATCCGAACAGCTTTTTAAGCAGAGGCTGTCACTGGAATGAAGCTGCTGCTAGGCTTCTTCCATGAATGGCCATTTTTCAGATTTTTCAGTGGAAGGTATATTAAGTACATTCAGAACAACAGTATATTCAAAGACCAGAGGCATAACTCTTAGGCAACAGTTCACTGAAACTAAAATTTCACTTTGTTAAATACCCTAACAAACCATCATGAATGTACTATTGCCAAAGTTAAATAAAACCAGCTTCTTTCTGAAGCACAGCATTTCATTTAAACAATTATCTTCAAAGAATGTAAGTACTAGAAAAAACTTCTAAACAGTTAAGAAACACAATTTATTCAAGCCCTGTTAAATCCTAGCAACACATACCCATACAAACCAAGCTCACTGGACAGTGGTGCTTCACTCCCAAAGGACAGTCTTGCTGATGAAGTGCCAACTAATCTTACAAAAACTGGCAGCACTAGAGCAACATTAAACTCATTAGTGTTTGTTCATGCTAAAAACATGCAACTCAAACCCCTAACTTGTTTTCAGACCCAGCACATAAATAACCAAACCTGAGCCAGCTGCAGCACATGGTAGCACACGCTCATGTTTGGAGCACACACTCATGATACTGGACACCCACCAGTAGCAATCAAGAATTAACTAGTCCTGCTCCTAAAGCAAATAATTGATATTGCTTTTCATTTTTCTCAGATTCCCTCCTCTTTTCCAGGCTTTCAGTTTAGTGGTAATAGCATAGAAATGGCAAAGGCAAGAGCACACAATTTCTCTCCTTCCTTGACTAATCCATGAACATGCACATTGCAACCTGTTTGTCAGGTAAAAGCACAATGGTCTGTAACCCTCTATTTGCAAAAAGAAATGTATATGCTTAATCCCGTGCTAGCAGCATAATACTTACTATTACCAAAGTAATAACTTATCTTTATTCTCATTTCCAGTTATTGCACAGTCTATTCTATGGCCTGAAATACTGAAATCTACTGCAATACAGGAAGTCTGGTTCCACAAGTCCTTTCTCTACTGCTGTAAAAATGTCTAAAAGGTATGTTCAAGACTGTGCTTATTTCTTGTTGGCATTCTAGATATAGTTAAGAAAAAAAAAAATCAAAACAAACAAACAAACAAAAATTAAAAAAAAAACCAAACAAAAAAACAATCCAAAAAAGACATAATAATCTGTTCCCGAGTTATTTGCTGTCACCAACAGTGGCTGAAGTTCCAAGAAAAGAAAATCTAAGTAGCCAAGAGAGTAGATATTTCAGGTGGGTTTGGACAGTACTCTAAAACATTCTCTTGGTTTTATTGACTGATGAGCCAGAAGCCAACTATAACTGGGTTGTGAGACAAAGGTTTATATCCTTTCCTAGGCATTTAATTTATGTTGAAAGGAAAGTTAAAAGAAGTTTTCTGTAAGCCTGTGCTACATGAATGTCTGAAACTTCACCTTATGTACGTTCCATCTATAAAATACTGTTTTCTGGAGGTCACTATTAGTCACTGTATGGTTAAACAACTCAATACCTGCAGTGGGAGAGAACTTCTGTCAAATACTACTGCTTACTCTGCACTGGTACCACCGTAAAGATGAAGACCACTGAAATAATCCAGATTAAGGAAAAAAAAAATCCATCCAAATGATGATGACATCAACAGTTGCACTAAATCCATGAAGGGCACAGCTCAGTGTCCATGCAGGAAGTCTAACCAGCTTCCTTGCTAGAGATGTGTGTCGTTGGCCCTTCATCAGCCAGTCACTGGTTACCTTTTGGACAAATGGCTGCTATTCTAAATCTGCCTCCATCCACTGGAGACATCACTCCCTTTTACTGCCAGTTCTATTTGTTTACTGTCAATTCCATGTGCATTGAAAAGCATCCAACAGACAGGTTCACTGTGAAGAGCAATGAGGCCAATCTGTGACTTGGTGTCCATCAGATTAAGAACTTGAGAAATTCCAGCACAGAGAGACAAAAGCAGAACAGAAATCTGAAGCACAGTATTTCAAAATAACCCAACAGGATGCTGGGCTGCATCAACAAAGGCAGCAGCAGCTGTACCTGCATATCCACATTCTCCCAAGAAGCAGTCTTTCTTTCCCAGTCATGCCTCAGTCCCCAACTCCTGTGGCAGATTTCAGTTGGCATGTGCTGCTGAAAGGCCTCAAACTGTCTGTGCTTGCAAGTTAGATCTCAAATCAACATGTCTTACTAAGGAATTGTTTTCACATCTTGGTTTCAAAAGCTCCTATTTTCAGACTGCTAACTTCTTAACCTTTAGATGAGCATGGTAAATATTTTACTGAAAATATGAGAGCTCCTCCCTCCCCTCCTCTTTCTTCTTTCCACTCTTTTCACTCTGAAGATGATACAAGAGAAAGCAGTGATGACATCCAAGAAATACTCCAGGAAGCTGGAAATAGGCATATTCTCAGTCTCATAACTTTCAAAATAATGGATGTAAAAGCATATTCTGAACTAAATAAAGAAAAACAATAATAAAAAAAAGCAAGCAAGCAAAAAAAAAACCACAACAAAAACCCAACCAACCTACCAAACCCAAACAAACAAACACAAAACAAACACCAAATTTTCATCTTCTAAATTTTCTGATTAAAGGACATTTTTTATCATTTGTTTCATAGTTAGGGTCAGAAGAATTATGACTATACCTAGTTTATTTCAAAAGAATGCAAATCAGTACTACCTTTAAGTATTATGTGCATCCTTCTGAAGCACTGGTGACCAAAAAGAAAAGAATCAACCTACAAACAGTAACAAAACAAAGACCAACCATTAAATGGAAGTTGGGGCTTTCTTTCAATAAGTTCCCACAGACGTCCACCAGCACCAAGTCCTTTCATTAGCTCAGAATAAAAGGAACTTAGACCTAAACAAAAAGCAGAACAGTATTATGCAGCCATATGGAATGGAAGACATAGGAGACATAAAACTTGCATTAT
Source organism: Corythornis vintsioides (assembly GCA_025447755.1). Taxonomy (NCBI): domain Eukaryota; kingdom Metazoa; phylum Chordata; class Aves; order Coraciiformes; family Alcedinidae; genus Corythornis; species Corythornis vintsioides. The sequence continues at coordinate 18,860 of JAOEGS010022361.1, read as the reverse complement.
ACTTTTCATCACCAACTTTGAAGCATTAGATGTGCATGGGATCTTTTACTCCAACACACTATCAAGTATGTTAATTTAAATCCTATGTAGTCCCACTTGAGAGCTACCAATTCACCATTCTTATTTATATCTGTAAAATAAATGATTCTGAAGAAAAAAGAAAACATTACTATACTGAAGCTTATGCATACTCAAAAGCAGAGCAACTCTTTCATTCATCTCTCAGGGAGAACAGCATCCAACTTTAGAGAAATAGCCTTACATACAACCAGCTATATTTTCAAAATCATTCAGCAGAACAGAGCACTCCAAATGCCCTTCTTTGTCAGACAGGGGAGGGGTGTCACAAAGCCCAAGGCTGAACTGACACTTGAGAAGCTATGTGGAGAATAGGCACTGTAAAGAACTATGTCTCCCACATCATCAGCCTTCAAACTTTACTGGAGAAAGCAAAAGCTAATGACAAGGACTGCATAGAGTACTGGGCCCCAGATCTTTGTGTCTTTGTAAATCATCTTGGAGCTGGCTTGGATGAAGGGTTTTGCAGCTGAAATAAACAGAAAACCAACACAGAACCAAAAAGAGAGTAAGATGTACATATAAAACTTTTTTTTTTTTTCTTTTTTTGGTATGTCTTTCAAAATAGAATAGCCAATTTCAGAATCTCTGAATCCCAACAGAATAAACATACAGGATAAACCACTTCCACCTTAAGACGTGTAGAGTTCAAACAGTGATTTTAGGAGGGCAGAAAACTCAAGGTATATTAAAACAGGTTTAATGGTTTATTCTTGCAGAGCAACAAGCCCAGCACAAGGTCATGAGTTTGTAAGTGTGGACAGACCATTTCATCATGCTGCTGCTGAGCACTACCTGAAAGCTTGCATCACAAGGCAGTAGACACAGTGATAAGCTGTCTGTTTGGAAAAAAGCAAAAGCACCTACATTCTAGAGCAGGGCAGAGGCTAGAAGGCATAAATGTCTCAGAGCATCTTAAAACTGAGACACTGAGGTTTGCAAATTCACAACCACTCATTAAAAAAAACCCAAACAAACACCAAAAAAACCAAAGCATTACCTAATATGGACAGCAAATACTAATTAGAAATGTTTTCAATTTTCATAGTGTTCTGTGTTTGGCAGAAAACAGCCAAGTGTTAAAACAAAAAAAGGCAAAGTCTCAAATTATTCTGTGAACTTCACAGTTCGTTGTATGAAATCCTGTATGTATTGACTATGACATATACTGAGAAGACTTGGCACTTCCACGTTTGACAGGCCTTGTAGGCATCACGGAACGCAGGCCTCTTGTGGCAAGGCACCTTTGCTTCAGTGGCCCCTTGAGAATGAGCTCTGTGCATAGAATCACAGAATGGTTAGGGCTGGAAGGGACCTCCAAAGGGCATCTAGTGCAGCCCCCTGCAGGGAGCAGGGACACCCTCA
>JAOEGS010022359.1:0-11980 GCA_025447755.1 Corythornis vintsioides | reverse complement strand
AATGAAAGTTTTTATAGTGTATTTTCCAGTCTTTAGGATTAAAACTTCTATTTTTTTCATGCCACTTTTATTTATGGGTAACAAAACCAAAATGTTTCTAATTTCTATGGGGTTTTGGAATCTCTCCATTATGCAGTCTAAATATAGAAGCACAGGTGTCAAAATATTTTTCCCATTTAAGCTTGATCTAATATTAACTGCAGTAAAGATTTCTATTTATACAAAACTCAGTGTTCCTTATAGTTTGTTGCAATAACACAGTTTAATTTTTACTCATGCATTTACAATTTTTTAGGGAGAAAATGGTCTTCCTGGATTGGATGGAATTTCTGTAAGTTATTTAATTTGGGGAATAGTGACTTGAAAGAATACTAAGTAGCTAATTTTTCTTGTAATGGTTCTCCAAGACACTTCTCAATTAGTGGGCTAGGATTTGCTTGTGTGATACCAGTAGCATGAGCAATTCCAGCTTTGTAATGGAAGGAGCTGATCCACATTATGGTAGAGGAATTCAGAAATTTACTATTAACTGTTCCTTTTCTCCTGTTTTCAAATTAAATTCCCTACTCTAACTTTGATTTTCAAAGTTTATCTAATAATAAGAAATAGATTGTTAGTGTTTAAATGACAATACTTAATTAGGGGATATCAGGCCTTCCAGAGAATCACTTGGTCTTTGGTTGGGGTTTGATGGGTTAAGTGCTGCACATTCTATATTTGCCCTGTCTTCCTCTTACAGGGTCCCAAAGGTTTTCCAGGTGCAGTAGGTTCTGCAGGCCCTGTAGGATTGCCAGGTTTGCAGGTAAGACCCCCCATCTGTTGCCCTGCTTGACAGAACAAGTCAAAATGTTGGCAGTTGTCCCTCCTTGGCTGTATTTGTGTCATGACAATCAGCCAAACGTGTGTGCATCTTCAAAGGACTAAGCAGAGCCAACTTCAAGCATAGACCATTCTATGATTCTATGAAAATTTGATCTTGGCTTAACCAGGAGAGGGAAGGTCTCACTCTGGAGCAGTGCTCAGAGCAGCAGTCATCACTCAGGGCTCCAGCAAAGCCCTCCAGTGCTGTCTACAAACACATTACACTGAGCTGAGCACTTGCCTGTCTCAGGACTAGGACTCTGCTGAACTCTGCATGTTTGGGGCCATTATCACAAAATATGCCAAAGAGTTGCTTTTTTTCAAGCTACTACAAGAGAGATTCCATCAGGCAGAGGTAAAAATGAGCTGTGCATTTGTTGCTTTGACACTGAAGTTTGCATTTAATTAACCACACTACTAAAGGGCTGTTATGCTCTTCTAGACATGAAGACTTGATCATGTGAATCAGTTACTTTTGCTTTGGGAGCATGAGATGAAGGTTAAGGTACCACTGCAGATCCCAGCATTGCTGCAGTTGTGTGCATCCTAATTCAGTCAAAAGAAATAAAATCTTCTTGTTCTTCACATTTAGGGTCCAATGGGTCCCCCTGGGCCACCAGGTCCAAAAGTAAGTACCTACCTTCCTGTCTTTCTACACCTGGTTGTTGGCTGTAACAGTGCTCTGGGTCAAGTTGATAGTAATGCTGTGGTTGCTGTTGTTTTATTATTCATTCTTTTTTTTTTTTTTGTCTTCTAGGGTAACATGGGTTTAGGCTTTCAAGGAGAGAAAGGAGAAAAGGTAGATGAAACTTGTTCTAAAATACTCTAGTGTTCCATCTTGATCCTCTAGAAATTGTCTAGATTATTACACCTTCTTCTTTTCCTTTTTCTTTTGTTTTAGTGGACTGATTGACAGTCCAATTGCTAGAGAGTCCTGCTACTTTCTTATCTGCTGGCACCCAAAAAACACTGGGAGTTTTTTTCTGAATGAGGAGGAAGCAGAAAATCTCAACTCAGGGCAGTATTTTCATGATTATCAAGACATGATGCCCTTAGACAGCTTTTGAATCTCTGTATTTCCATTTATCCAGACCCTCACCTCCTGTATTGGATTATTTTACTGCATTCATTCTTTTTGGCTTTCATAATGTTCTCCGGGTCAACTGCTGTGTAATTTACAGTCTCATGACCCTAAATGGGTGTCCTGCAGTCTGTGTGAGAATTGTGGAGCTTCTCAATGCAGACCTTGATTCTACTGCTGTTAAACTCAGTTCTCAGCATTCTACATTTCTGATGGTTTCTTGTCTTTTGTTTCATATTTCTCCACAGAGTTTTTCTGGAATGTTGATTCAAAAGCTAAATCCTTTTTTTCAACTATTAGTTTTGTCCTGTTTTATATCCACAACTCTACTGAAACAGATTGAATGCATTTTGTTCATCTTAATTTTCAGTCTCATCTTTCAACTTCCACAACCAAACTCCTGTGCCAGCATTCAGGCACCCAGAGATTTTGTATGTGAGATATAATTAGAGTGGCTTTTTTTCTGGTTCACAAACCACTTTTATAGGAAATCAAACATATTCTTCTGATATTAATGGCTCCCTCCTTGGCCAACAGGGTGATGTAGGTCTGCCTGGCCCTCCAGGTCCCCCACCATCCACTGGAATACTTGAATTCATGGGATTTCCAAAAGGCAAGCAAGGAGAAAAGGTCTGTAAATTCATTTTACAAACTCTTCCCTTCCCCATGCTTCTTTATTCAAGGCTGAATTAAATTACTGGACAGTGAAGGCTGTTAGATACATTTCCAAATCAAAATAATTTCCTGTACTAGTTTAATCTGCCAGATAGCTATTGAATAAAAATATTCTTAGCTCAGAGCATTGAGGGCCTCTGGAGAATGCATATCTCTCAGAAGGAGAAATCTGAAAGCTATTTAAAGGTTTTCACCATTAATCCTAAAAATAAATGAACTGTAGTTTGTTTCTGTTGGACCTGTGAAATTGTATCAACTGAAGCAAAAAACCCAAATCAATTTAGAAGAATAGATAATAGCTCCAGCTCTTTTGCTGTAACTGTGATAGACACTACTCTGAAATAATCAGATTTCTCTCCTTGACTTTGCTATCCTGGCATTTACTGAGATACATATTTAGCTCATCAGTGGTTTTCATAAATCTGTATGGATTTTTGAGTTGAAGATTTTCTACATGTGTGAAATTTGAGCATATTGAATGAATCTGGAACCTGTGCAGGCTGGTTTGGGAGCCCAGTCTGAGCTTTCCTAAGCCCCTGTGTGGGTCATGAGAGCTGCTGTCTGACCTGGGGGGGTTACATGAGCATGGGGTGAGGTTCAAACAAATGCCATTCCTGTTGATTTACTCTTGAAGTTGTAAGCAGGATTGTGAAGACATTGTGCTGGGTCATCATGTGTTATTTTGCTGTTTTCCATGAGGTACTGCACATGTTCCAGTTCCACAGATGACAGTATGAAATGCTTCTGGCAGTGGAGGACAGTAGAACAGCAGTTCCCAAGTAGAGATCTTTGAAGCCATGGGATCTGTTACATGCTCCAGCACTGGGCTGAGACACACTGCATCTGGCACATGATGATACAAATCAAGTGCACTGCTGACAAACAAATTACAAGGCCTTACTTAGGAGGCAGGAGCATAATGGGTGGATTGGGGAAAGTCTTGCCTTCATGGGCACAGTGATGTATTGTGGTTTCCTCTTCCCCTTGTCAGGGTGAGCCAGGCCCTCAAGGATTCCCTGGAGCCAAAGGATTGCCCGGCGTGCCGGTAAGGACAGAGGAGAGTTTTTGTTATGTGCCTGATAAGGGTTAGATGCTTCAGCACCCTCTGAATAGCTCACAATATCTCTACATGAATTTCTAGGCACGAGAGTACTTTGAAAAATCTAATAAAAGTGTCCACAGGACTTTTGAAGAGGGGTTTGTTTGTCCTGGAATTGCAAAATGGGCAATGCTGTCACTGCTGTAGGTGCTACAAAGCAGCCATCCTCTCAGTACCTGCACTCTGTGGTTTGCCCATACTCTTTACATGGCCATGTGATGGCAGTGTTCCCTGGTGTCCCACTGAGACAGAAGCATTTATTCATTATTATTTTTAAATTCCTATGTTTTCCCTTTAATGGTGAAGATCTTTCTGTCTCTATATATCCAGTTTTATAATGGGCTGTTTAACATGAGTGCTCCTAAACTCAGGAATGTGTAGCATCTTCTCTGTATGAATCAAGAACAACAATTTATTTCCTAGCTTATAACCTTTTGTAAACACAGGCTATTCTGATAACTTTAGGGAATAAATATTTTGTGGAATTTCTGACTAATGAATAAATTGTTTGCCAGTTTCTTTAATGTACAGATGTTCTTAGTAGAAAGGCATGCAAGACAAACCTGTATGTGAAGGACAGTTTGTTATTGGCCTTTCTGGATGTGTTCCATTATGTGCATGTTTAGCTTTATGCATCACAAGAGGCCCATTGAAGCTGATGGGGTTGAACATATGTGTGAAGTTAACCACAACCATGAGATATTTCAAGATTGAAGCCTGAAAATTGCTTAACTACTGTAACTCTTGCTGAAATGAAATCCTGGTGTTCTATCTCTGGATTTAATATTTCTTGGTGACTGAGAAAACTACCAAACAAATGCTGAGCACAAAAAATGCTGGTTTTGTGTCATCCTGAGGTTTTAGAAATGAAAAAGAGTGCTTTGAGCACTCCCTTCATCTGCTGCTGTTAAGAATTGAGATTTGAAGTAATTTCTAAATGTATAATACAATCCAGAGTAGCAGTGACATGACTTTGCTGTTCTCAGCATGGGCTTACTTGTATTTGCTACCATGTGCCATGCTTTAAATAGAAAAAGTCATGAGGAGTGAAGAAGATACTGTACTGCACACACTACCAGATCTAGCTGGTAGGGGTTTTCTCTCTGGGGCAAGAGATTCCCAGCAGTTCCCCTTGTCTCTCTGTTGTACTGTTTATAGCAATGGATGGCTTTGTTCTCACTATGTCTTAGGGCTCTGCTATTCAGAGATCCAAACAGATCACAGATTTAATGTTGACATTTTTCCTCAGGGCTTTGGAGGTGTTGGAGAAAAAGGAGAAAAAGGTGTGCCTGGCTTACCAGGTGGCAGGGTAGGTAACTTTACTAAGTCCTTAAATGCCTGTTCTCAAATACATGAAGTGGATTTTTAATCAACAGAAGCATTCCCAAAGCATGATGTAGTCACAGACATTGGACTGTACCCCATAGTAGCCAGTGCATACAATAACAGAACAAGTGATCTTATCTCAGTAAGTCTCAGGTTAAAGGTGACATGAAAGATTTATACAGACAAGACAGTCCAAGAAAATAATACAGAAATATTTAGTAGAGATCTTGATACTGCAGGGCCTGTGTCTTTCCAGTTTTTTTGAAAGCACAGCAAAGCAAGTTTGCAGGAGCTCCAAGTGAAGATAATAAAGAGGCATCGCACGGGCTTTAAGAAGCTCTTAACCAGTGCCAGAACTGGCCATGAGAGAACACAGATATCTGGCAAGAAATGGGCAAGCTGGCATTAGATGTTGGTCTAAGCAGTCAGTGAGTGTGAGAGTTAGCAGCATGCTCTCTCACATGCCAGCCATAGATACTGGAAAGCACCATGGCCCTGCAGAGACGTGCTGATAGCATAAACAGCAGGGGAACCAAGGCATTCTGTTCTGCATGTGCAGAGTAAATTGCCAAGGCACAAAGTCTTGATTGCATTAAGGTCCATGGATTTATAATTACAAATTGTAAATAAAATAAACTGCCTACCTAACTTCCTAGTTTGAGACACCATGACCTATTTTTAACTTGAACCACCAATTAGAAAGAGAATGGCTAAAGAAGGTAAGATTTTCTTCTATTGGTTATTCTGATGAATTGTTTGAATTATTATCCTGAATACTTGGGAGATATGGAAAATCACCTCTCCTTTTGTAAGTTTTATGTTTTCATTCTTTGGTGTTGAGATATTTGGAGCCTGATGTAATAAGACCAGACTGAGATGAGGTCTCTGAAATCACTGATTTTTTGTTTGCTGTTCTAGGGTCTTTTGGGACTGGATGGATCTGATGGCATTCCAGGGAGAAAGGTGACAGTTTTTGTTTTTGCTGTGCCTACAGCTTAAGATTCTCTGGCTTCCTTATCTAGTGGCTGCAAGTTCTCTGATGGATTAATGCACCTGTCTTAGGAAGTCCACATAAAACTAATGTTAAAATGCTTCCACTTGCAGATGCAGCAGTGGAAGTTGTTCAAGAAAGGAACTTTCAGAAATACAAATTTTTCAGCCTGCAATTCAGTCACTTTCTTGTATATTTTGTTTTTTATATGTCCTTTTCAAGATATTTGGAAGGTGATAGTATCTGCAATATAAGCTAATTCATATCTCTATGTTAAATTATATGATTACAAACAAGCCCTTCATGACAACACTGTGTTTGAGCTATACTGGAGCCTACAACTGTCCAAGATTTCATAATCACAGGCAGAGTTTGAAGTTAAGGTTCTCTTGGAATATTCCATTTTGTCTACAGTGGCATTTGCAGTCTATACTGGACCCTGTTACATGCTAGGGAACAGTACATCACTTCTGGGTAATATTTCCAGTCACACACCCACAGGGGAATTTTGGTGGACCAGGAGAGCTGGGTTCCCAGTGTCACTTCAAATGCTCTGGTGCCAGTAATTTGTTGGAGGGGAAAATGTGAGGGGAAAATAATGTTCAGGGCTCCCCAAGGATTGCTACGTTCTGTGAGAACTCCAAGGTGTCCTCCTGATTTGGACACCCTCCTGCTCACAAGTGCTCACTGTCTTTACAGCACAAGAAGGCCTAAAAGAGCTCTGGCATTTTGTGCTGCTGAGAAATTGGTGCCATCAGTTTTCTCTTTCTTTATTTCTTCTGCAGATGTTTGGTAGGACGATGAATTGTGTTTGTGATTCAAGTCCAGACACTGCAGATGTCTCAGCTCACAAATAGTGCCAGTGTGTTATTGTCACAGTGTGTAACTCTGTTCCCCTGTGTGACTTTGCAGGGTCATCCAGGTATCCCAGGCTATCCAGGACTGGATGGAGTCGAAGGCATGAAGGTAACTTCACATGAAAATACTGAAGCATTGCTGTGCAAAACACTGATCTGCCACCAAGAGTGGTACATGGTTGGCAGCCATGTGTAATGCAAGTGCTGAAGAGCTTTTTGGTGTAGAGCACACAGATGTAGTAGTAGTCCAGGTTTATGCACAGAGGAGTATTACTGGAAGAAGCAACAAAGTGTGCCCTGCCTTGGCTCACCACAGGGTGTTTAGATTATAAACACAATGGCATGTTGGTCAACAGTCAGATTTTACACTTGCTATCTCAAAGAGGATTCATATTCTGTTAGAATGAGAGGAAGGAATGATACTGCAGTTTGTCACAACTTGCTTGTTCTACCAGGGTGATTTTATGGAGTAATAAATTTTCCTGGAAGCTCCTATTATTGACATTCAGGATTCCAAGGCAGCTGCAGTGGTGAATGCTTTTAAAAATGGGTGTGTTTATAGCAGTTCTCTCACATTATCACAAGGTGAACAAGTATGATCTACCTAACATTGGTCAATATGCTGGTATGGTAACTTCTGACCAGTACACATGGTAACTGCAAGTCTGTGCTTCCTACTGAGGTAATGGGATGCCTTCAGAGGATAGCTGGATAGTAGCAAACACTTTATCTGGAGTAGCCATCAGTTTCAGCAGACAGCATATAGGTAAAACAGGACAGCAGAGGATTGTGAATACCTGAACAAAGTGAATTCTTCATCAAGACCAAGAATGATGGTTAGGCAGTGAATGACCCCAGACAGGCAGTCTTCCTCTCCATCTGAATCTCTTTTCTGCTACAGGGTGAATTAGGTGACACTGGTCCCCCAGGCCCTCCTATTGTTATTGACAGAGAGGGTGTAGTCATTTCAGGTATGTTTCCATTTTGTTTTGGAACTCATCTAAAACACTTTTCCTGGTCCAGCTTTCCCTTTTACTGTGTTGTACCACTTTTCCACATTGTGTATTGGGTCTAACCCCATCCCTTGTTATTTCTTCTTTAGTTTCTATATTGTTGGCATGGAGATACATTTGGTCCCATGTATTTAATTTCAGAGTTTACAATAAACCTTTCATCCCCACATTGCACAATGCCATGTTAAAAGGCAGAATTAAATTTAGAGCCTGGGTGACTGAGTGTGTGTGAGCATGGGGAAGTGCTCTGTGTGTGTGTGTTCAGTGCACCAAGGTAAAATAGCTTCCTTGCATTACTTGTAACTGGGTGCTCTGAATGTCATTGTGCTATTTGTCATTCAATGTGATAAGAGTGTTGTTGAGAAAATGAGCTTAATTAACACCACAGCTAAATGAGACCTGGATGGTAACAGTCTCTGAAGCAATAAAGGTAAGGGGACAAATTGCATAATCTCTCTTATTTTTCCTCCTTCACATGAAGTCAAGTTTGAAACAACTTGTAAGGTCAGGAGCAATTCTTCCCACTGTTGTTACCTTTGCCCAGCAGGGTGACTGCTCATGGCTTTGCAACCTTTGCTGCCAAGAAGATCAGTGGCCACCAGGGTAGTGGACTGAATAGAGTCTTTCCACTGGAGTTCTCATGAGTTTTTCCTCCTTGGTTTTCTCTAAATAGGTGCACCAGGTGACCCTGGAAATCCAGGAGTACCTGGTCCTCCAGGAGAAGAAGGGATTGGTGGTTTACCAGGCCTTCCAGGAGCTCCAGGGTTTCCAGGCCTGGAGAGAGGTAAAGCAGCTTCTAACAGTGGCCTTTAGCAGGCTGTTTTCTGTGTTTGTTGCTGAGAAGACTCTAAATAGTGGACACGAGATGGTGAAAGTATTGGAGTATTGGAAATATTTATTATTATAAATAAACAGTGATCTTACATAGTTTATTGTCTTAACTGGTCAGTGGGGCTTAAATGCAGCCCTGTGAAGTTTTTTGCATGACTGAAGGTGAAAATGGGAGGAAGTTGGTGCCTTTGTTTAGTAAGTTTTCCTTTGCCTGCAATTAGAAATTATTCTGTGCTAATGTTGCAGTTGAGGGCACAACACTAATTTTCATAACATTAAAAATACTAGAACATGTTTGCTGCTGGAGAGCTGCTCATTGTGTCATTGTTGCCTAGATGGGATGGGCCCTGGAGGGTCTCCAGGTATTCCAGGTGTGAAAGGTGAAGTGGGAGAACCAGGAAGAGCAACGATTGGACTACCAGGCACTCCTGGCAGAATTGGTTTGCCAGGTTTTCCAGGAGCACCAGGACTGCCTGGGTCACCACGTAGGTTTATTTTTTCACATCTGTTTTGTATTGGATTTAGAGTGAAACAAGACAAATAACCATTTATATATTTATTTCCTCAACAGTGAAGATTATTCATCTGGATATCTTAAATGTTTGGTTGATACCTTTGTGATTGTAACTCATGACCTTAAATGTATATATCAGCAGCCATCCCTCTGAAGTAAGAAAATACACCTAATTATTGTTAGAGTGGTAGCCTGAGAAACTAAAGATCAGGTTTGTGTAGACACAATTTACAACACAGAGAACTTGGAAGTTCTAGGCTAGTCTGCTGGCTTAGGTAAAGATTAGGCCATGACTTTACAATCACCTGGGGTAAATATCTAGTCTGGTGAGTAGGTATTTTGGGTACCAGGAGTCAGATAGAATGTCTGAAAAGGCAGTTTTCAGACCTAAGGTAATGAGGTTTTATTTTTACATATTCAGTTGTATGGATGCCTGAATTGGATTGTTTTGTTTTACTCAGAAATGAAGTATTCCATGAAAAGGGTTGATTTTACACAAAGCTTATGTTTTACCATTCTGCCATAAACTGAGTTCAAACAGCTTATTTTTGAGAGCCAACCTGCCAAAACAGATGAAATTATTTTCTGTGAAGAAGAAATAAGTGCTCTCCTACCAATAACTGTTTGCTAGTCAAATCTGGCTCATTTTTCTGCAGAGTCTGTAAAGCTCTTGTGGCTGTTTTTAGCTGATGGCTGCAGTTTACTTCCATGGAACAGCCGACGGGTGCTGGTCAGCACTCCCATCTTACTGTTGTCACTGAGGGGAAGGGTTTTCAGACACAGTAGTTTTAGATTATGTTAGATCACTTTCCCCTGCTGTTTCTGTCAGCTCATGTTTCATTCTATTCAGTGTATACAGAGATGTAGAAAATAATCCTGCAGTTCTAAAGTGAGGGCCAGGGAAAGTCCACTTAACCTTTTTTGCCATTTGGTCTCTTTCCTGAGCTGCAGCAACTTAATCAGAATTGAAGGAGCTCTGAATAAGGCAGGTAGCCCTGGGGATGGCTTTACCATGCAGGCAGCAGGAGAGACACTGCTCATGTATGGCAGCTTCTGTGCCAGCAGAAAGGGCAGCAGCCAGTCACCACCATCACCAATACACTGATTTCTCCCTTCAGCTTCTACCTGTATGAGTCTCAGCTTCACCCGGAGCTCTAAAGACACATCTACCATTAATTAAGTAATTTGCCATTCTTTATACAACCTTTTCACAGTTTGGGTAGTTCCTTGGGCAACTGTTAAGTCTTTTTAAAAGTGCAGTGGTAGAGCAGTAAGAACTAAACTGTTGCAGGCACATTGTGAGAGCTTTTGCTTTTCTGTGTGAGAAGCTAGAAGCAAACAAACAGCAGAGGACTGCAGCCCATCATACCAACCAAGTCCCAGCTCCTTGTGCAACCTCCATGGCTGCAGTTTGATCTGGCACCATTTCCATCAGTAGCATAACTCATATTGTAAGTAATTAATGAGCTGGATAATTGAGCCTTCTCATGGCTTTTGCTTATCTTCTCTCTGCACACAGGACCTTCATTCCGCCCAACCACGATCCTGGATGGAAGGGTTGGGCCCCCAGGGGAGCCTGGACAAAGGGGGCTGCCAGGAACTTTGGGTCCAAAGGGGTACAAAGGTAATTGAGTCTTGTTTTGGGACAGCCTTTTAATACTCATGGGGCCTCTGAAAGGTATTTACACGTGGTTAATATCCTAAGGGCTGAGGTGGAAATACCTTTATGTCAAATCAAAGGAGGTTGAGATGGATTAAAAGAGCCAACAGCCTTTCCACTTTAAGTTGTGCCCTGTACAGCCAAGGAAATAGTATTTTCTACCCTGCTCACGAAAGTAAGCAGGTAAACATCTCATACCCACAAAATTAGCAAAGTAAATTACACTTTAAAGTCAATGAGACTTAGAAATAACATATTTTTCACTTTTTTGCAATATAGTCTGGAAATTACAGAGAAATTCTCCTCTGTGCTAAAAATTGTGAGAATTTGGTGGCAGAAGCAGTGGTGAAAGCCATGATGATGCAGACACCACTGTGCTTTGTGATTGTTTGGATCCACGGCCAGTTAAGATTTGAGGAAATACAAAGATACGCAGCTGAGGGTCATTGTAACCTACTGTATGTGGGAGTATGGGTTTGTTTTATCTGACATTTAAGAGAGTCTAAACCTTTGGAAAGAAGTCAAGAATTGCTGGGTTCATGTTGCACATGATAATTTGGTGATGGGCATTGCACAGAAATTAACCTGGACAAAACATGAACTCCACTTGCTCGACACTCATCATCTGAGCAGAGTGGGCACAAAAATTAAATCCTGTTCTGACTTTGTCCTAATTGAACCTCTTGCTACTGAAAAAGGCCTTTATCCAAATGAAACTGAGTTTGGAGTGTTGACTGTCTTTTCCAGGAGAGGCAGGTGATTGTGCTTGTGATGGAGGAGTTACAAGAGCTGGTGTGAAAGGCATCTCAGGCCTACCAGGTCCATCAGGAAGCCCTGGAGTGCCTGGGATTAAAGGCATTGGTGGAGACCCAGGCACTGTGGGTGCCCCAGGACTGAGAGGCCCCCCGGTAAGGCAGGAAGAGTTTATGTTGATTGTCATGGGAAAAAAAAATGCCTATGTGAAGTTGTTGGTGTTGATTGGAGTGAAATAGTCTTTTGTCTTCAGAGAATCTTTATGCAGCACAACAAGTAGTGGGGAGCAAGATACAATATTTGTGTCCTGTTGTATCAT
>JAOEGS010022358.1:0-11205 GCA_025447755.1 Corythornis vintsioides | reverse complement strand
CTTGTGAAAAGCCAAGACTCTCTAAACACACAGACAGAAATGATTAGACAAAGAGAAAGGGTTCTGTTGTCTTTGGTTATGAAACAGCAACTAAACAGTTAAGTCTTTATAAATTTCTTAAGCCATTTTAGTGCAACTATAACAAGTGGCCTTGTACAGACATTAGCAAGGGCTGCTGTTTTCCTTCTTCTGATCTTTTATTTTCTTTATTTTCTTAGAGCTTTGCCATGAAGCTACTTTAATCTTTGTAGATAAATCTTCAGGGCTTTGATTTTTTTTTTCTCTTAAGAATTCAGCTGTCTTAAGTATTTCCATTTCATCATATTTAAATATTTTAGACAATTTGAAGTCCTTATTTATAAATGGATATGATTAAGATTAGGCTCTAATAAGTGCTAATCTTCCCCTCCAACAAGGGAGATACAGACTGTCTTAAACCTGAATGGCTTAAGACAAGTTCTTTTTTTTTTTTTTTATCCTTAGGAAGTGAACAAATAAAACACTATCCAGAAGCTGTATTAACTGGAAGTACTGCAGATAATCCCTTCCATTTATTACTGCAAATTGCTTTTCTGTGTAGGTATCAGCCTGCTTTACCTTCAGCAGTGTATTAGGCTGCAGGTTAGAGACCTGCCTGAAACTTGGTAGTGAAACCTGAAACTCACCTGTTCTCACAAAAAACTTGAAACTTGGCTCCATTTTTTTTATACTCTTGATTGAATTCTGGGTGAAGCAGGGCCAATAAGGGCACTAGTGGTTTTTCTTCAAGGCATTTGTAAGCATAAATTAATTATCGAGTTTTTACTCCTCAAGGTGAACAATGTCTCTTTTTTGTCAGGTAAACTCTGATGTTTTGATGTGTATTTCTCTGTGAGGTTTTGAATCCTTTTTCTGCATGTGCTTAGTGAGTCCAAAGTCGAGCTCAAGGTTTTTAATCAAACATGAAGCTCTGCCTGAGCAAGGAAATCTTTGTTTATGAAGAATGCTAAAAAATTATTAAAGATGACAACATAGCCCTGGAGTTCTGAGAAGTGTGAAGGACAGTTTTGACAGTAAACCAGACATGCAACAAAGACTTTGATCTCAGGGTTTTTACTGAATGGCAGGCTGAAAAGCTGCAGCATTTTATGACATGGAGAGCTCCAGCTCTCTGACCATAAAGGTCAAGTAAGCTCCTTGGACAACTGGCGTGCTTCCACCACCCTTGTGCTTGAACATGCATCCTGCTTTGATTTGTCTTCCCAGTAGACTTAACCAACCCTCTCCTATCAAGCAAAGGGGATTATGCTCTTAAGGTGTTGGCCTGCATTTAAATAGCTTTAATACTCCAGAGCATCTTAAATGGGATCTGATGTGACTAAAAGTATAATGTGCTTCACAGCGGATGACTGGAAGCTTTCATTCCATATAGGTGTCTGCAGCCAAAAGGTGGAGGAAGAAGGAAAACAAAGTTCTGGCTGTATGATAAAATGGAGCAAATAATTCACAGCTAAAAACTAACATAATCTCCTCCTGAAGACTAAAAATACCCACCTTTTATTGAAAGTGTATTAGTAGTGTGTGGTCAGATAAATAAAATAATGTTATTTCCATTTCTTGCCTGGTCATAAGAACAAGGTGTTCCAGAGCAAATTTGAAGTTCATTTCTTGTAAATACTGGTTTATGAGATTTTAAAACTGGCTTTTGGTAAATCTTCACAATAAAAAAAAAAAAAATTTGAACTGCATAAATATTTGTGGAAAGTGAACAAAAGGACCTGAGGAAAAAAACCCAGAATTGTATTTTCTGTTTCTTCTAATTTAAAGTATTAATGTAACTCATTGCTCTCTAGACTCCAGAAGGCTGAAATCGTGGGTCTGGGACCTCACCTTCCCAGAAGCTGGTGTCTCCCTATCTACCAGTGTCTTTTGTAGCCACACTAGTGCTACAGCCCATGGATGCTGAAGGATGAGAAGTGTGACTTTTCTGAAGAGGAGCCTTCTCTTCTTTGTCAGCTCTCCCCTACAGGCCAACTCACCAGACTGGCATGTGGCTTCACTCAGAGACTTTTGTCCTCAGTGAATGGCAGGAAGCTGGATTGGACAAAAATTGGACAAATCAAACCTGAGGGACACAAACTGTATAATACTCATCTATCTTACAAAGATGCTGAGGAGATTGGATCATGTCTGTGACAAGGAAAGGCTGAGAGCCCTGGGACTGTTTAGCCTGGAAAAGAGAAGGTTGAGAGGGGATCTGATCAATGCTGATCAGTATCTAAAGGACAGGGGTCAAGAAGGTGGAACCAGGCTCTTTTCAGTTGTACCCAGTGACAGGACAAGATCCAACAGCACAAAATGGAACCCAGGAGGCTCTGTGAACAGGAGGAAGAAGTTTTTTCCATTGAGGGTGACAGAGCCTGGACCAGGCTACAGAGAAGTTGTGGAGTGTCCTCTGGAGAGATTCCAAATCCTCCTGGACTTGGTCCTGGGTAACTTGCTCCAGGTGACTTTGCTGGAGCAGGGGGTTGGACAACATCATCTTCAGAAGTCCCTTCTAATTCCTACCAATCCATGTTGTGATTCTATGATTTCAAGTACTGAGCCTTATGGTATGAAAATGTGGTCAGGGAACATGATGAAGGGAGTTGACTAGGAATGCTCAAATGCCTGATCTTCATCTAGTTGTAAACTGCCCAGTACTGAACTCAGGAGACCTTCTTACTTTCCCATGCATCTTCCTGCTCTGCATTTTTCATCTGTGCAAAAAGCAGGCTAAGTCCTATGTACCTTACCTAGAGAGGAAATACCTTTAAAAACATCTGAAGAGTTTTAGAATTCTGCAGTCCTGATGCAATAAAAACTGCTTTCAGTCATTCCACAATAGGAATAAACACCCTTTTTCTTGTATTTGTAACTGAAGCTTGAAATAAATTTAAGGCATTGAAAATCAAAGTAGGAATGTGGGTTGGTACAGAACCCTAGAAGTCAGTCTTGGTATGGTTCTTGCCTCTGTGCTTAGGTGCTCTTTCTGCCTGTAGCTTTAAATATAGTTTCAAACCCACTTTAAAAGTAACTTAATATGGATGGAATAGACAAACCCCACAGAATTAAATTTGATTTCCCTTGCTGTCAAGACCAGTTATGAGAACAACTGTAGATAATGGCAACAGGAATAGCCTTAAGAAACAGAGACGGTTTATAACTTACAGCACAACTCCACCAAATGGATTTTAGTTGAATTTCAGTTAGTTCTTTTCTTCGTAAAGTTTACATTTAGAAAAGTGACTCTGTGAGACATAAGGCATGTACTCTGTTAATTCATGTGATCTACATTTGTCAAAGGTGATTGAAAAAATACAAAATTATGTTTCACTGTGAAAATCAGACCTAAGTAAATGAAACAAAAAAATAGAACTGAATGCCAGACAAAACACATGAATGGCTGAAACCTAAATAATCTAATTATAAATATTGAGATATATAATATCAGCATCAAAATCTGCATTACTTATCTTCCAATTATGCAAATCTAATAGTCCAAACCTCATACAAAACAGTCCAGCTACTAGATCCAAAGCTCACAAAATCAGTATGAATCATTTAAGTTTGAGAAGTTGAAGGCCATTGTTTCTTTACAAAATTATCGTGTATCTAAACTAAAAGAAAAGTCTTGTATTTTTCCTAACAGAGACTTTGTAATTAAAAGTAGTCTGTAGTACTGTAACCATGACTGGAACATAATTTATATATTTATTTATATCATTACTTTTCATCATTACTTAAATATACTTTAAGGATAACAGGTAAGTATGTCATATAAAATGCCTTTGAGCAAGGCATTATTATAGAATATGTTGACATGAAGAACAGAGTTGATGTGGCTTCTAACAGCAGGATTTTCCTACAAGAAAGACCATGTTTAAATGCTACAAATCAATGCCCCAAATACTGTCCAGAACACCCATACCTACTGCCTGTGGCACAGTTACACTGTGGACTCTGCTCTGCTCTGTCACAACAAATGCAGGACAGAAGGATGCAGACACCGGGGTTAGACAATACAATGTCGTCCGCATTCAGCTCCTGGTTGTTTTTAAAGGTGAGGTTTTTGTAAACATCTTCTAATAGTAGTGTTTTTTCCTGATGCCAGTATCACTTTTATTCTGAAGCACTCATTTACTGCCAGTAAAAGTACCTAAGCTAGCTCCAGTTTGGATGATCTGTGAAATTATTTTGTTAAAAAGATAGTAATTTATTTCTACATTTCAACTAAAACATTTTTGGTCAAACAGAGAACTACTCCAAATCTGATTAAAAAAAAAAAAAAAAAAGATTAGGACATATTTTTAGATTGATACACTCTCAACACAAATTGCCTATCAGGATAAAATCTCGAAAACTGTACTGCTAAGAGGATGATGAAGGCAAATTATTGCCAGACAGATTATAGAGTCAAAAAAACAACCACCCCTGTGTAAGTTATTTTGTGCCCCCTAGTTTGAACACATATGGGTTAAATGCAAATTTTCCAAATGAAATATAGCTTAGAGTCCATAAATTTCCAATAGATAATAGTTCGCACTTATTAATGCTTGGCTTTTATCATAAACAGATATGCTTTTCCTTGAAATGGTAGCTTGTCTATAAAGACTGTTTTTATCCATAAAGGAGCATCAGTAATAAATAATGGTTAAGCCACCAAAATTGGAAGGGCTAGACTTGAAGCAAATAAATTAAAAAACATATGATTGATTAAAAAAAAAATTATTTGCGCCATGCACATTATCTATCTTTTGAGAGAATGGCACGGGAGTTATTGCTTATTGGCAGGGGCATAAATAGCTGGTCTGGAATAGCCATGAAGTGATGCACAGATCTGCAAATACAGGGTGGGCATTGATAGAACTTTTCTGAAAAATGAAATGTCACAAGGAAGCCCTACAGCTCTCTGGGTTCTGAGCACATACTGCAGGTTAATAGTAGCAATGGATAATGGGACAATTTGTGTGAAAAACTATTTGAAGCATCCTTGCATTCAGATAGGTTGATTTATATTTAACTGCTTAAAGCATGGCACTAAATCAGCAGGAAGAGTATATTGGTTCTTCCAGAGAAATAGTTCTGAATAAATAATAAGAAAGAAAACATAAAAGAGCACAGGTATAGAGATAAACCGAGGCATGTTTCGCAACAGCTTTGGGAATAACGGTTGAAATGAGATGCGAAAACTTGAAATAGCAAGCTGCATGAGTGCTGGGGAGAAGACGTGGCTTCCTTTTGCAAAAGGACTATCAATACAGTGAGAGGCAATTCCCCTGTCACCATGATTTTCAAGGCAGCCCCCACTGCTTCTGCTGGGAAGGAGGAGTGCAGTTCATACCAGCAGTGTGCCTGAAAACACCAGACAGGGCTTTTTGTTTTCACTCTAGAAATGCCTTTGGGCTAATTGTAAGGAAAAGAAATGAAGAAAGTTCATTCTGAAAATGTAGAAGTCAGGGGATAGAAGCACTGTAAATGCATCATTGTATCAGGATGTTTGGAAGGTCTCGCTTCTGCCTTGTAGTAGCTGTTGACAGTGTGTGGTGGCAGCAGCAGAAGCACCAGGTCTACTTGATCCAAAGTTAATTCAAGGGTCACCTCTACATGCAAGAGGGACTTTGAGGATCAGCTTTAAAGACAGTGAGTGAAAGTTCAGAGTACTGGAGAATTACAGAATCACACAGAATCACAGAATTGTTAAGGCTGGAATAGACCTCCTAGATCATCAAGCCTATGAACTAGCACCACAACACCTAGTTAGACCATGTCACCAAGTGCCTCATCCAATCTTTCCTTAAACACCTCCAGTGATGGTGACTCCACCACCCCCCTGGGCAGCCCATTCCAGTGCCTAATGACCCTTTCTGTGAGGAAGTGCTTCCTAATGTCCAACCTAACCTTCCCAGGTGAAGATTCAGGCCACGCCCTCTCATCCTGTCACTAGTTGTCTGGGAGAAGAGCCCGACCCCCACCTGCCTACAACTTCCTTTCAGGTAGTTATAGAGAGTGATGAGGTCCCCCTTGAGTCTCCTCCAGGCTGAACAAGCTCAGCTCCCTCAGCCTCTCCTCATAAGACTTTCCCTCCAGCCCCTTCACCAGCCTCATCACTTTCCTCTGGACACGCTCAATGTCCTTCTTGAAGTGAGGGGCCCAGAACTGCACACAGTACTCCAGGTGAGGCCTCTCCAGGGCCAAGTACAGAGTGAGAATCACATACCTAGTCCTGCTGGCCACGCTATTCCTGATATAAGCCAAGATCCTATTGGCCTTCCATGCTGCCTTGGGCATACTTCTGACTCATGTTCAGCTGGTTATCAACCAGTGCTCACAGATCCCTCTCTCTCTGCCTGCTCTCCAGCCATTCATCCCCCCCCCGTCTGTAGAGCTGCATGGTGTTATTTTGGACAAAGTGCAGCACCTTGCCCTTTTCTTGTTCAACCTCATCCCATTGGCTTCAGCCCATCAACCTAACCTGTCCAGGTACCTCTGCAGCATCTTCCTACACTCAAGCAGATCAATACTCCCCTGCAACTTAGTGTCATCCGCAGACTTATTAAAGGTAGACTCAATCCCCTCATCCAGGTCATCAATAAAGATATTGAATAGAACTGGGCCCAATACTGAACCCTGGGGGACACCACTGGTGTACACCAGCTGGATATGGTACCATTCACAACCACTCTCTGTGCCTGGTCATCCAGACAGCTTTTAACTCAGAGGAGGGTGCACCTGTCCAAGCAATGGGCTGTCAGCTTTTCTAGGAATGTGCTGTGGGAAACTGTATAAAGGCTTTTCTGAAGTCCAGATAGACCACATCCACAGTCCTCCCCTCATCCACCCGGTAGGTTACCCAGTCTTTTTCCATAGAAAGAGATAAGGTTGATCAGGCAGGACCTTCCTTTTCTAAACCCAAGTTGGCTGGGCCTAAGCCCCTGGTTGTCTTGTATATGCCGATTGAGGGCACCCAGGATGATCTGCTCCATAACCTTGCCAGGCAACAAGGTCAGGCTAACAGACCTGTAGTTTTCCAGGTCCTCCTTCTGGCCCTTTTTGTGGATGGGCGTCACATTGGCCAACCTCCAGTCATCCAGCACTGTGCTGGTCAGCCAGAATCAGTGATAAATAGTGGAGAGCAGCTTAGCCAGGACTTGTGCCAGCTCCCTAAACACCCTGGGATGAATCTCATATGGACCCATAGACTTGTTAGGATCTAAGTGGTAAAGCAGGTCACTAACTACTTACTCCTGGATTACAGGAGGGACATTCTGCTCCCTGATCCTACCTACCAGCTCAGGAGCCCAATTGCCCTGAGGATAGACAACATTTTTGTTAAAGACTGAGACAAAGAAGTTAAGGATCTCAGCCTTTTCCTTGTCTTCCATAACTATGTTCCTCCTTTCATCCAACAAGGAATGGAAATTTTCCCTGGCTGTCCTTTTGTTATTGGTGTGTTTATAAAAGTACTTTTGTTATCCTTAACAGAACTGGCCAAATTAAGTTCTAACTGTGCTTTTGCATTTGTAATTTTCTTTCTACATGTCTTACAAAATCCCTAAATGCCACAGGGCACTAGGAGTGCCAAGAGCCTCGCTTTCTTCCTCTTCAGTGATAGTTGGAGTGTGGAGCTCTCACACACCCATGGAAGTGTCCACTAAGCTGGAATGCACAGGGCAGCCCTTGGACAACTAACTGGTCAAGCTGTGGACCACAGCAGGCGATGCTGTTCAGGGGTGTTAATTCAGCTCGATAGATACTTTGCAGAGTAGCCGGTATCCAACACAGCGAACCCTCCCAATACAAAGTGGAAGGCGGAGACCTCCCCTTTCCCTCCTTCCGCCCGGAATAGTCCCTCCTCAGACGTCACCCCCGCCCCCCCCCCGCAGACTCAAATGGACTCTCTTCCTCCCCACCCTGTGACGCAGCCGCCGCTGTTGCCACGGCAACGACTACGCTGAGGAAAGTGGCCCCGCAACGGCCCTGACTCAATCCTAGCCGGGGTGAGCCGCAGAGCCAGCCTGCGTTGGCCGGGGGAACGCTGGGTCCCAACCCGGGCCGGAGGCCCAAGACTGTGCTGAGCCTTGCCCAGCAGGGACTAGCTGTTGATAAAAGCGATAAAGGCAAGTACTGACTTCTTTGCTCCCTTTATTCACTTGTTCTTATCCCCACCCGCTCCTTTAAACACACTCTGATCAATTCTGGACAGTGCTCCTGCAGGAGTTTACAGGGCAGTTCCTGCAGCTACACAAGGTGGATAAGGCATTTTTCTCATAAAAAATACTTGGTAATGTGACTTCTGCATTTAGTTATTTTTTTTTCAGTAGACTTCATGGAGAAACAGAGCCCCATTCTGCTACTGTATTTCGTGTTTGAAGTTACTTACAATGCAGTTGAAATAATTTTTGGTTAGACTTAGTGAAGATGAGCCACTGGTAGAAATAGGTGTTGGCTTTTCAGTGTCACCAAGACTTTCAGATGTGTCACAAAAATTGCAAAGTAAGGGTAAATAAGATAGGGAAAGTATAATTTAGAAGGTTTAACCTGGTTTTGTTTGTTTGTTTGTTTGTTTTTGGTTTTTTTTGGTTT
Organism: Corythornis vintsioides; assembly: GCA_025447755.1. NCBI lineage: Eukaryota > Metazoa > Chordata > Aves > Coraciiformes > Alcedinidae > Corythornis > Corythornis vintsioides. Next base: position 2,601 of record JAOEGS010022358.1, on the reverse strand, counting down.
GGTTTTGTTTTTTTTTTGGGGGGGGGGGGTTGGTTGTTTGTTTTTTTTCCCCCACGATCTTATTTAATATATGTTGTACAGCATAAACAGCTAAATTGTTTAAAAATACAAAGTGAAGTTTGAAATGGTTGTCACAGGTATTGGGGTGTGGAAAATAGGAGTTTATCCCGAGAGACTGAGATTACATCAGTATTCTTGAGTACTGGATTTAGACTGTCTCTTAGGGACATATTTACAAGGCAATAAAAGTTTGTATGGTTTTCTGAATGTAACTTTTTAATGTCACTTTTTTCATCCCCTCCTCCATCCACTAATTAGTTAAAGGACATTATTTAGAAAGATCAGAAGTCTTAGAGTCTTAGTTGATAACAATTAACAGTAAATAGGTGGGAAGCAATGCTAGACAAATTCCTCCTTACACTAAGAACTCTTGACAGGAAATAGTTTGGTTTGAATTATTGGTAAGTGGATAGGACTCGGTCTAGCATGAAATCCATTTTCACGGTTATGATAATTGGATGTGAGCTATTACATACGCAGTAGTATCCCTTTGGATTTTATGGGTTTATTGATGTGAGAAAGTTGTCGGAATTTAGTCTGCTCTAGTTAAACTCCTGAAGTTTGAAATGAACTGCACCCATCTTCAGATGTCTTGAAGTTATAAATCTATCTTTAAAACGATTAGGAAGAAATCTGAGAGAAGCTGAGATACAGGGTATATGGATTTTGTGTTCATTTAGTTATGCAGGCTTGAAATTTAAGTTGACTTAAATTTCATTTAGCAGAAACACCGGGTTTTGTTGTGTTCACTTGCACTGTATATCCATTAGCAGCAGAAAGGAATAGGCTATAATGATGAAATTTGAGTACCTGTGTGTGTAGAAGAGCAGGCAGAAAGCCTGTGGATAATTAATGCTTGATTTATTTATGTTGATGAGTAGTTTTAGTCATTGCCTTACTGGAAATTTGTCTTGCATATTAGAAATGGATTCATAGGTAAAAAAAAAATTAAAAAACACACATAAAAAGAGAACTCTTGTCTGTATTTAAATTACTGTCTGTTTCCAAGTAGAGTTTGTTTCTGAAGGGTTTGGGTTTGTCACTTTAATACTTGCTTCTGGTGGACTGATCCTGACAGCCCATTTCATGGGTACTTTAGGGTACCTTACAACCCAAAATGTCATGTGTTCAACTTTGAATGTTACAGTTTCAGTGTTTAATGGTAGTTCTTGTAAAAAAAAAATAGGATTGTACTGTAATAGCTATTAATTAAATTTAAGGAATTTTCTCAGAAGAATTCAGGTTTTTAGTTACCTTCTGTTTGTATCCCCTGTTAGCTATAATTTAGTGCTTTTTTTCCCCAGCTAGGATTACTGTATTCCTGAAACTTTCTGGGTGGTTTTATCCCTGATATTATCACAACTTTAAAGTTACCTCTTTACATGCTTTCTTCTAGTGGAATATGTTAACATTTAAAATAGATATAATTTCTGTGAGTCAACTACTTTCCTTCTTGAGCTTGGTAAAATGTTTTCTGGCATTTACCTCTGTTTTAACTTTGAAGTTGTCTTTGGGCTACATCAAACCCAGTGTGTTATTGCTGCCTTGCTAGATGTGCTAGTCCTTCTAGCGCATGTCTGCCAAGAGAAGAACATTCTTCTTTTCAAAGTTAATAGAATCTTGTTCTATCTTAGAATGTGATAAAGTAATATTGGTTGCAAAATGAGAAAGAATGGAATGTTTGGTTTTTCCAGTACAGTAAGAAAGGCTTTTTGTGCTCACATCTGACATTTCTGTCAACACCAAAATGTTGTTGCCTTTGGTTGTGTGGCACCAGATGTTTTTACAGAATGACAGAATGGTTTGGATTGAAAGAGCCTTTAAGGATCACATAGTTCCAGCCCCCCTACCTTGGGCAGGGACACCTACCACTTGATCAGGTTGCTTAAAGCCCCATCCAACCTGGCCTTCAACACTTTCGGAAGGGGATAGCCACACATTCCCTGGACAACCTGCTCCAGTTTTAACTGTTGTAATGTGCTACTGACAGGTGGTTTGACTCATGGACACATTTTAAGTGTATTGATGGTTGTTTGCAGGTTTATGTTTGAACAGGAAGCTATGCTTTTGCTCGAGCTCAGTGTGATGTATTTCAGTTACTAAGCTTCTCCACGTCATTTCATTTAGGTACTGTTTTCAGCTGGAACCTGATAGCCAACAGTTGGAGAATGGTTTCCAAACAACCTGTTGCTTTAAGTCTGGACTAAAAGTTGTTTTTTTTTGTTTTTTTTTTTTTTCCATATGCAGACCAGCAGCACAAGTAAACATCCAGCTTTGGTGCTGTTCTTGAAATCAAGTATTGCCATGTTTCTTCTAGCAGCCTGCTTAGCCTGTGCTAGTAACGCTGCAAACATTCTAGCCCAGGGTGGGGGGATGGATGTTAAGGTTCAATTTGGACTCTGTGCTGTATGAGCTTCATTGTTGGAAGAGTATTTTACAACCTGGGGAAAAATAATTGTCAGTAAAATAGATTCATAGATTCATAGATATTAGGGGTTGGAAGGGACCTAGAAGATCATCTAGTCCAACCCCCCTGCCCGA
>JAOEGS010022352.1:32104-42376 GCA_025447755.1 Corythornis vintsioides | reverse complement strand
CTGAGCCTCCTTCTCTCCAGGCTCCACAAGCCCAGGTCCCTCAGCTGCTCCTCCCCACACTCCTGCTCCAGCCCCTTTCCCAGCTCCTTCTCTGGCCACGCTCCAGCCCCTCAATGTCCTGCTGGGAGTGAGGGACCCAAAACTGACCCCAGGATCAGCAGAGGGGGACCACCCCTGCCCTAGTCCTGCTGGCCACACTCATGCTGTAGGTTCATTAGGTTCCCAGCCTGGAACAGAGGCTGCTCTGGGGTTGAGCTGTGTTGCTGCTCTGCTTTTCCACCATTGTTTCGCAAGAGAGGTGGTCTGGGCCAAAGGGTAGACGCTAAAGAGGGAAAGCCCTTGCCTGAGGCTGTGGGGAGGGAGAGGATTTCCCCATCAGGGCAGGGTCCAGGAGGCTGCCTAGAGAACTGCTCTGTGTTGCCTGCAGGCCAGGGATCCTCCATCACCTTGAAGCTGTGATTGCACTGAGAGGGGAAGGTGATGCACTGAGCTGAAGAGGGAGGATGTCATTTTTTATACCTGCAGAACAGGAGCGACCAAACTAACTCCTTTTTTTTTACGCCTTTGTCCGGAGCCACCGTTTCCCCTCAGCTATTTATAATGAGCTAGTCATCCTCATCTTCTGGCCTGCTCTGCCCCAGGAGAGCAGTTCTGCCTGAACCCAGCATCATCCATTCCTGGCGGCGGTTCCGTACCCACCCGTCCCACCCTGGGACTGGCGGGCGCTGCTCACTCCTGAAGCAGAGGATGAGGTGCAAAAATGGATGGGCTCAATTCCCTGCCCCACGTGGGACTGGCATCACCCGGGTGCCCACTGTGGACCCTGAATTCTGCCTTCCAGCCGAGCTTGTCCTTTACATAAAGCCCAGCATTTTATCCAGCGTGAGGTTTTTTCCTCCTGTTGATTTCCGTTTGCAGATTTTGATGGGAAGGAACCTCCGCATTCCAAGATGGAAGTTAATAGAAAAACAGATGGCTGAAACAGATTCCTTATTATTTCTATTTTTTTTTTTTAATTGAAGCTTTGCTTTTTTGAACAGCTCGAGCATTTCAGCAGTTCCTAATGAGGAATCTGAAATGGGGCCGGAAGGAAGCGAGGGCGTAACCTGTAGGACACACAGGCATCTTGCAGTGTCCTTTTGAAAACGTTCCCAGATTTGCTTGAGGTACAAACTCGTTTGCCCAGCCAAAGTCAAAGTCGTTAAATGTTTAAACCATTCGATGCCAAACATCCCAGTCCGTGGCGGAATGTGCTTCCAGGAGCTTGTGGAGCTTCCCGCACAGTTTCCAAACAGCTCTGCTGGGTTACAGCCCTGCCGCCAGCTCATGATTTTATCATACGTCTCATGATATGTGGTATTTTACTTAAACTTCTGCTCTGGGGATCATGAGAATCTCAGCTTTTCTCTCGCCTCTCCTCTCCCCTCTTTTTTTTTTTTCCCTCCTCCTCCTCCACTCCTCCTGGCCCGAGAAAGAAAAAGAGGATGCTGTCCCACATATTTACATAAATGCTGGAAAATATGAATGCTGAGGGCCGGAGGGGAAAAAACAACAACTCAGAGTCATATTTTTTTTTGCACTTTGAACGTCAGGGGGTTTAAGGCAGTTTCCTGATTGGAAAAGAGGAGAGGATGATTAATGGTTTCGGAGTGACTGCGCTTGGCAGATGTGGCCGGGGACACGGTCAGAGAGCATCCGGCGCCTGCTCCTTCCAGTACCCGGCAGCAAGGGAGCGGGAAGCGGGAGCTGCAGAGCCTCGAGCGTGGTGAGGGTGCTGGCCAAGCAGGGAGGGTGCTGGCCAAGCAGGGAGGGTGCTGTCAACCCCCAGATCCCTGGCTCTGCACGGGCGATGTAACTCCAGGGTGCCGGTGCCTTTCTGGTCTCTTGCAGCGGGGAATACCCCGCCGAGGAGCAGTTCATCCCTCCCCCCCCCCAGGGGCATGTCTGTGCAGCTCAGCGTGGGGTTTGAAGATACCTGGAGCACGTCTCTCCCCCGATACTGGAAGCAGCGTGGTGTCCCCATTGGGGAGTTTCTGTTTTTGAGAGATTTGGAGATTTGACTTTTCAAAGGCTCAGCAGAGGCAGGTCGGGGCAGATTTGCAGAGCAGTCGGCATCCAACGCGTGCGCCCCGTGGTGAACCCTTCGAAGAACCTGGCTCCTGCTGCTCCCTCCAGAGCCTTTGCAGTGCCCAGGGCAGCCTTGCTGTCCCCAGCAGCAGGTCGGGGCACTGGGGCCAAGGGTTTGGAACAGGGCTGTGGGTTTTACCTGGTTAGGGAGGCTTTCCTGCAGCACTGCTGAAGAACCCCCCCACCCCCGGAGCCACAATTGCAGCAGGATTGAGCCACTCGCTCGCTTTGATTCGAGCTTCAAAGGAGAGCTGGCAAATAATGGATGTTTCGGTTCAGGGGCTGACTCAAAAAAATTGGGGTTAGGAGGTTGGCTAGAAAAGAGTGTGGGGAAATCTGGCTTCAGTTTAAATGTATCAGAGACTTCTTAGGGAAGCAGAAAACCCAACGTTTCGGGTTTTGGTCAGCCTCAAGTGCTGCATTCAGGCCAAAATGGAGTGTCTTGATTTTGGTGTCAACTCTTTTCAGCTTCTTTAAAGAAGTCTCTTGTTTTCCCCTGAGGAAATTATCGTTGAAACTTGAAAAATTAACAGTTTCATTTGGCAAATCTCACAGTGAAATATTTTGACATTTGGAGAAATAACTGCCCCCTTTTCCCAGTCAGACACTGTTTGCTTCACTTGAATCAATCCATCAAATAGCTCTTGGTCCTTCCAAAATCCAGGCTCCTGGATGTGATTGTTGCTCCAAGTCAAAAAAAAAAAGGTCCTTCAGCTGTTCCAGAGCTTACACTTGTGACTTCCAACGTCTGCTTACTTGCTTCCAGGTGGAATTCAGACTGTAGGGCTCAAAGCTATACCTTTATCCCCTTCCTCATGTCATTGCCCTGTGGCCTGAACACTGGTGTGGCACTTGGCAGCACTGCAGGGACCAGACCAGATCTTGTTGGGAAAAGCTTTTCAGGAGAAGACTCTTGATTCTGGAGGACCCACTGACCCCTTTAAGCCACCAAGACCACCCCATCTGCCCAGGGCAGGGGTGGAGTCCTCATGATCCCTGGAGGGGTTTCCAAGCCCTGGAGCTGTGGTGCTGAGGCACATGGGTTAGTGGTGCCCTGGCAGGGCTGGGAAAACAGTTGGACTTAATGGTTTTAAAAGTCTTTTCCAACCAAAACAGCTCTATGATTTTGAGCCAGAGCATTGCAATGCCAGCTCTCCTGGTGTACCTCCTTTCCAGCATGTGCTTGCCCAGCCAGGGGATGTACATCTTTGGGTTTTCCTAGCAGATATATTGATACTGCTCATTAACTGCTGAGCCATTTTCAAGTGCTTTGGGCTCCTTTTTGAGTACGAAAAAAAAAGAGGATTTTTAAACTGTGGGAGTTGTCAGTTTGAACTGCCAGCAGGGTTTGAAATGATAACATAATACCAATTTATTACTCTTTATCTCTCTTAGGAGATCTCCAGCAACAAGTCAGCCTCCTGTCTCCAGAGTGAACCTGCAAGGTATGCCTGTGACTTTGATAATCCCTGCCAGGTCAGAGGCAGATGACGCTCACTGCACACCATTTTATGAGCAGTTGCTTCTCTCCCCCCCTCCCCCCCGTGCAGCTCTGGGCTTGTAGAGTTTCTTCTAAGTTACTCTTGCAAAACCAATATGAGAGAATCGTCAGGCCCCAAATATTGTTATCTTCACAGGTTGGGGTTTGGGTTTATCTCTGGATGTTAGCATAGAAGGTGAACATGATGTTGGTTTGATAGCCACGGCCACAGCCACTGCTGTTCCTCTGAGTCCCTGTGCTGCACAGGCCTGGACAAGCCCCAGCCTACAAGCCTCCAACAGGCTCAGACACAGCTGCATTTTTATTTTTTTTTACCCTGTTTATTTTGGTTTGTTTCCATGTGATCTCTGTAAAAATTGCAATCTCAAACCCCTTTCTCAGGTGAAACTTCCTCTGTTTTTTACGAGGCAACGGTGGGGGTTTTGTGTTGCTTGGTTGCTTGTGGTCTTTTGCAATCTGCACGTAGCAACCAGAGGAGCAGGAGGTTGATCACATCTCCTCTCCCCACTGAGCCTCCCCTGCTCGCCTTGTCCCCAGCAAACACTTGGAGGTCTGTTGCAGAGGGGGGGAACCCTGAGCAAAGCCAGGTACAGCTGGGACCAGAGCCTGGGAGAGTGAGAGACCCCCAAGGGGGGCTCAGCATCACCTGGGGTGGGCAGCAAGAGGCAGTTGTGGTGGGAGCAGGGGGCTGCTTGGGCAGGGTGATGTGTTGAGGGTGGGAAGCAGAGGCACCCTGCTGGTTACTTAGGACAGGTTCCTTGTTTTTACACCTAGGGTTTGGCCAGGCAGTGCTGAGGGCTCGTGGGACCCCTCTGGGGAGCAGAGCTGGGCCAGCTTATGCTGATTTAAAGGTTACTCCCCCAGAGAAGGAGATAAGATTTGGAGGAGTTCCCATTTGGAGGGTTTCATCTCAGCCTTCCCAATAATTGTGCTTGGAGGGACTAATAAAACTTGGTTTTGACAGAGCTAACTATCATTTCCACTCACACTGCCTGCTATTGACTGGCTGGGCACACGTGTAGTCCTGGAGGCTTCCAGATTAGGCTCCTCCAAACTTGTTAATGGGATGTGGAAACCTCTGATGCAGAAAGAAAACTGGACATCACGATCTTATTAAACTCCTTCTCCTTCACTCCCTCTCAGAGCAGTGTTGAGTCAGGGTTAGCAGGAATGCTAACACGTCACCTGATGCAAAATCTGTTCTAGCAAGACTTTGATTTTGTGGCCTGGGTGTTAAAAATCATGGAAAATTTCGTAAGCTTTCCATAGATCTGTTTGTGTAAGTTGCAGAAGGATTCACTTCCAGGAATTTCTAGGTTGATTTTCTTAAGGCTTTTCTGTGGATGCAACTGCTTTCAACTTTTGAACACTTTATGGATCTTTATGGGGGAATTTTAGGGCAAGTTCTGTGTTACCTTGCAAAGCTCAGAAAGAAAAAGCATCTGAGGAAAATCCAACTTTTAGCACTTTTACCCTCGTGATTGGTTTTTGTGGTTTCAGTGCTAGTAATGATACATGAATAGGGGAGTATGTAAAAAAGAAATTGCTCTGATATCTTACCCAAGGTGTGAAAAAGGAGAATGCCCAGCTATGGAAAGGATGCATTTTCAATACACAGATTTTGATTTGTTAACAAAAGGACTGTGGAAGAAAACTGTGGCTCAGCAGCAGGATACTTGTGATTGATAACTAATGTTAATTCCTCTGTGAAGAAGCCAGGATTGACATGACCAGTGCAAGATCCTGGGCTCTTTAGTCCAGTTCAGTCTCACGTTATGTTTGTGGCTGAATTTTACCATGATCTAGGCTGGAGCAGCCCCTTCCTGGCCAGCCTCAGGCTGCCACACTCACACCCTGTGCTGAGGGCATCAGGAGGGAGCTTGCTGAGAAGAGCCTCCCCAGTTCCCAGGGGGCAACCCCTGCCCTGCCCCGGCTGCCCACACTGGTGCTGCTGGGTTCTTTAGGTCCCTTTCCTTTGCTTTCGAAGGAAGTTTCCATTTCAGTACAGTTAAGAAGAGAGATTTTTAGAGGATTTTTTAAATTTTCCAGCTGTTTTTCCCTGCTGGCTTCTGGTTGGGAAATGATGAAAGGAAGGCTTTTCCTATCACAGCCAGTTCTGTGCCAGCGGCTCCCGCGGCCGAAAGGATGCAGGGTGTTTTTCCTGCAAGTTTTGGAGAAGGAAACAGAACTGTTTTGATTGGGACTCGGGCTGCCTTACATCCCTCCAGATAAAGGAATGCATTTGGGAATGAAATGTGTTGCTGTCCTCTGGCTGGGTTGGTCTGCAAAGCTCAGGATTCCATTTTAGCTCTCCCCTGTCACACGTTGATTCATAGATTTTACCACAATCGCTTGACATCAGTATGAGCACCTCGTATATGTCTCCTTTTATTTGTCATTAGCAGGGTGATTTATATCCTGTTATGAAAAGCAGAGAAGTCAGGGTTTAAAGCAAACCAGCATACATTAATAAAATTACCCTGGAGGGAGACAAATTACACCCCGTGCTGGCAGCGAGTCGTGCCAGCTGTTTACTCCAGAGAGAGCACGACAGGATTCGGCCTCTGCTTCCAGCCCAGGGGAGCCAAACTGTTGCTGCTGCACTCCTGAGGAGTTCCATCACTCAGGACCCAGGCCCGTGGGGAAATGAAGGAGCCCTGGTGGGTTTTTTTCCTCTTTGCTCTCACCAGAAGCCCCCGTGGAAGAGCAGACACCCGGCCGGGCAGAGCGAGTTGAAACCCCCCCCTGCTGATGTGGCTGTGAAGTTCTGAGCTTTCTTAACCTTAGAACCACAACCTTAAAAGGAAGAGGCTGTGTATTGAACATCCTGTGTTTTGTCCTTGGTATCAGCTTCAGCCAATCTGGCAGATTTTTCCTGTTATGTTGTTAAAACTGCAGATCACAGGAGCCAACAAAATGGCTTTTATCAATGAACCCAGAAGCCACCACTTGGAAATATGGAGCCATAGCAAAAAGTACATAAACCTTAATGAGCTGCTGGATGGGCAGAGCAGTGGGAACACCCCAGATCAGGAGGTTCCAAAGCAGCACAGGGCATCCCAGAGTGCCATTGCCAGGGTGAGACACTGGAGCTACCCAGCCAGCTTCTCCAGAGCTCCAGAAACAGTGATAGAAACACCTTGTCACACAGATGTCTGTGATGGTTCTTGATCCTGTTTGTTTGGTTTTCTTTAAGTGCAGCCTCTGCCACAGGTACTTTGATTGACCTCTGTGCTACCCTGGGCTCAGGGAATCCATCAGCATCTCTTCTCAGCTTCAGGTCCTTCAGTTCCTACCCAGTTGATTCAACTAATAAGGTCTTTAACCATCATCAAATCTGGCAGTTCCTGCTTAGTTTTTGTTCCTTCCTCTATATTTATTTACTTCACTGACCCTAATTAATCCCCTCTGAATTAGATCATCTTTCACTGGCTGCCACATTCTGTGTAAGCATCTCACTCTTCCACCCGGTCTGGTTTAATCTTTTCTCCATCTGTTTTGCTTCCTTTGTGTTTTTCCTCAGGACGTTTTCATATTTTGCCACATCCCATCTCAGCTCAGCACAGGATCAGTGCTTTTTAATTAGATGCTCAACATCACATCTTCTTCCTCCCTGCCTGACAGTGACCTTCATGTTGATGTGGACTAGCACAGGTCCTTTGTGCCATCACTTGTGTCAAAGCCTGGGTGTTACCTGTGGGCACAGTGGCGTGTGAACAGCCCCAGGGCTCTCAGCTTGGCCTGGGCACAGAGATGCTCCAGCCCCTCAGCAGCTTCCCAGCCTCTGCTGGACTCTCTCCAGTAGCTCCTTGTCTCTCTTGAACTGGGGAGCCCAGAACTGGACCTGGTACTCCAGAGGTGGCCTCATGAGGGCAGAGTAGAGGGAGGAGAACCTCCTTTGACTTGCTGCCCACACTGTTCCTGCACCTCGGGAGCCCATTCTTGGCCATGAGGGCCCCTTGCCACAGTGAGGAGTCTGTCTGGAAGAACAGTGGGATGGGGCAGATGGGTCCCATTCTGCTGTAGGATCAGCACCCAGATGGACAGTATCTGCCCATGCTGGTTCCTTGGGTAGGCTGCTGCATTAGGATGGGTCAGAGAGTGTTGTGCTGGAACTCAGAGGGGTTTGCAGAAGCTTGTCTTGACCCGAGTGCCCTCGGATCCTTTCAACACTGGATAATTCCAGCCTGCCCTCACAATTCACTGGATCCCTGCAGTGGGCTGCAGCCAGTTGTCTTTGCACCCCAGGGGTGCAGTGCTGAGGGGTGTCACTGGCTTTCCAGGGCTCGTGGGATTGAAGCTTTGCTCAAATTCCTCTCTGGGGATGGGAGTGAAAGGTCGGTGGTGTTCTTGCCGGTGCCTCTGCTTTCCTGTGTGTCTGCATGTTTGCCTGCACTTCTCACATGCCTTTACACGAACTCCAAACTGTGTCCTCTTTCATTTTTGATGTGGGTGTAAGATGTACACAGCCTCGTGCACGAACCTTTGTGTAAAGCATAAACAAAAGGCTGGAGAATGCTGGTGCTTGTGCTGATCAGAGTCCCAACGGCTTGTCGGAGTTGACAAGCCCTGCACGTCCGAGTTGGATCTTGGTTCCAGATCTCTATAAATCCCACACAATCATGGGAATATCTGGGTGAAAGGGAGCTCCAGAGCTCATCCAGTCCAACCCCCCCTGCTGAGAGCAGGGACATTGCAACTAGAGCAGGGTGCTCAGAGCCTCCTCAAGCCCCACCTTGAATATCTCCAGGGTTGGGGCCTCAACAGCCTCCCTGGGCAACCCGTTCCAGTGCAGAAGAGTGCTCCTGCACCATACATCTTCTGCCTGGTGTGTGGAGAGTGGCTCTGGGCATCAGAGGGTATAGTGTTCATTTGGAAATTCCATTCTGCTGGGAGCTTGGCTGAAGAGCTGGCCTTCTGGTTCTGAGCAGGATGGTGCAAGTAGATGTGGGGTACTCAGATTTTAACGAGGTTGTGAGAGGAACATCTTATCAAACAGCTGAGCTAAAACCTGACAGTGCACGGTGAATTCAGCAGTGCTCTGGACTCACCTATAAATATTAGCACCTAGAAATGTGATTTTTACAGGCTGCACTGCTGCCACGAGGCAGGTGATTTAGAAACTAAGCAAAACTCTGAAAGAAATCAGCTCATGATCAGCTTCGTGACGTGACTGGCAGGAAGGCTGCTGAGCGCCGGGGTGCTTCTCTTGCTGGGAGCAGCAAATGTGCATTCCAAAGTGACCTTCCAAAGTCACCTGCCAGAGAAAGCAGCCGTGGGTGCCCCAGCCCCAGCCCCCAGCCCCCAGCTGGCAGCTCCAGGGGGGCCCTTCCCAGCAATTTTCTGGGGGCAGTTCATTCCCGGCCGGAGTCCGTTCCGCGTGTTGCGCCTGCCTGCGAGCACACACACACACACACACACACACACACTCACACACACACACACACCCCCTGAAAGTTGGACTCATGCATCTTAGTAAGTATTTCAGTTATGCTATTGACGTCAATGCAGTCATTAAATAGATTGCAGGCCCTCCCATCAGCAAACCTGTGCCAAAGACCTAGAGGCAGACACATTTTCAAAGGAGAACATCAGGTTTGCTTTTAGCGTTTGGAGAGAAGCAGGGAAAAGTTTCATCTGAAGTCACTGGGCTTTGAGGGAGGGGTTTTTGGTTTGGTTTGGTTGGTTTCTTTTTCTTTTTTTGCTGGATTTTCTGAGACTCGTTTTGCTGCGTTTGGTTGAACACCCTTTGGGTCTTGCTGTGAGCATAAGCAACTCCAAATCAGACCAAAGAGTCATTCTTTGGGTCTTGCTGTGAGCATAAGCAACTCCAAATCAGACCAAAAGAGTCATTTATTTTTTTTTTTTGTGATCAGCTCTGGCTGAAAAACGACACTCATTTTAGGGCTCCCGGGTAGACGTATTTGTGTATCAAGTAGCAGAAGGTATTCAGGCAAACCTGCTTAGCCTTTGACTCCAGAAATTCTGCAAGGATTGATTTCATGACATCTATATAAGAAAATAGCCTTCGTTTCTCCTCGGCAGGCTCTGAAGACACACAAGCTAATCATGACTCCATAGCAACGGATAAAAACTGTTTTCCCCTTGGCCCCACCTGTGGATGTCACATGAAGATGCTCCACGTGCTGCTGCCATCAGGAGCCTGTCACTCCCCGGGGCCCAGCTGCCATCTGCGGCCGTGGGGTGAGCGGGACTCCCTCACTCCAGCCCCGTGTTCCTCAGCTGGGCCAGGCTCTCCTGGGCTGCCCGAGGCATCCATTCATTATCCAGGGACACACTCACCTCCCTGGGCTGCCATCCTGCCCGCTGCTGAAGGCAGCTCTGGGGTGTGCAGATCTCCCTGCCCGCTGTCAGGGATGGCTCTGAAATGCTGTCAGGAATTTCAGCTCCGAAGGGGCCACGAGCTGAAAACCTAAGGATATGTGTAGCTGGCATCCTCACCCAGGTGGAGCAGTGCCTTGCCTTTGACAAGATAAGCAGGTATGTTGTAATCCACAGCAGCAGTGTGTTTTGGAACAGTTGAGGAGGAAAACCACCGTGGGGTTTTTGTCATTTCACTGATGATTCCCCCCAGCAGGACATTGAGGGGCTGGAGTGTGGCCAGAGAAGGAGCTGGGGAAGGG
>JAOEGS010022352.1:0-32004 GCA_025447755.1 Corythornis vintsioides | reverse complement strand
AGGGGAGACCTTCTGGCTCTGACAGCTCCTGGCAGGAGGCTGGAGCCAGGGGGGGTCAGGCTCTGCTCCCAAGGAACAAGTGACAAGATAAGAGGAACTGGCCTCAAGTTGTGCCAGGGAAGGTTTAGTTTGGAAAGACATATAGATGTGGTGCTGAGGGACATGGTTTAGTGGTGCCCTGGCAGTGCTGGGTTAATGTTTGGACTTGATAGGTCTGTTCCAACCAAAACAATTCCATGATTTTGTGATGCCACACTCTGCTACATAGGGCAAACCCATAAAAACAGGTTATTCAAAGGTCTTCTCTCTGATGGACAGTTTCTTTCTGAATTATCCAAGCAACTGTGCACCCGAGGTGGCAATGCAGAGGTTTTGTGGTGCTGTGCTCTCTCTGTGACCCTGCATTCACTCTGCTCTTTAGTACAGGTCAAGCCCTGAAAGCCTGACATTGCTGTGCTCAGCTCCCAGTTGTGCTGGGTTGCTTAAGGCCCCTGTGAAGACAATGAGGCTTCACCATTGCTAATATTGGAGTTGATAAAATCTGTGTTTCCTTTGTTTTCTGCATAGAATGATAATAGTTGCTGGGGGTGAGACTTTGACACTGCAGCCTGTATTGAAACAGTTCCATAGGAGTTTGGGAAAACTTGTGCTTGATCTGAGGGGAAGAAGAAAACAAACCAAGACAAATGAAAACACCCAAACCAATCTTCTGGCAGGCTGAGGTCTTTTTGGTTTAGGTGGTGGGGCACAGTCTGTGCACACCTTAGTGGTGAACAGGGTTCTTCATTGTCCTGTTTACCTGAGCCCCTTCAACTTCCATGTCATCAGCTTTTTCCAGCCACTGGGAGCTGAAAGGGGCTCCTGAAAGCACCCTTCAGCTCATCCCCTCAGCAAAGCATCTCCTTCCTCTGCAGCGTGGGGTCCTGCACACAGCTGGCTGTGGGGGTGTGAGAGGCTGAGGTGTGTGGAGCCATTCCCAGGATAAAGGACCCCAGAACCATGGGGGTGTGAGAGGCTGAAGTGTGTGGCTATTCCTGGGGTAACACACCCCACAGACCCCAGAGCCACCAGCCTCTCCTCGGGCAGCCCTGATGCTCTTGTCCCCATGCAGCCTCCAAGCCCAGGCATCAGTTCTTTCCTGTGGTGGTTTGGGAGGTGCAGTGTTTCTGACTGTGCTGTGATTGCCAGTGGCTCACTGGGCAGGGGCTGCTGCCCACTGTTGGGTTTACTGGGCACGGTGGGAGCTGTGGGATCATTAGCTGGGAGCTGTGTGGGACTCGTTAGCAGGAGTGCACACAGAGGGTAGAGTGTGATGGACAGGGGTTGACTTTGCCTGTTGCCCTCTGTAGGGTTGATGTTTTGCTCACTGGAAGTAACTGCAGTTGTAGGATAACCAAGTCTAAAGGTAAAACTTGAGGAGGTTTTAAAATCAGCATATAGATCAGGTAGAAATCAAAGAGGGAAATGAAAATCAACACATAATCCAGGTAGAATTCAGAGAGGGAAATGAAGATCAATACAGAGCCCAGGTAGAATTCAGAGAGGGAAATTAAATTAAATACATAATCCAGGTAGAATTCAAAGAGGGAAATTAAATTCAATATATAATCCAGGTAGAAATCAAAGAGGGAAATGAAAATCAATACACAGTCCAGAGTTCAAAGAGGGAATAAAGGATTTCTCCCTCCTCTTGCCATGTGCTTCACTCGCCCAGCCCCAAACTGTGACACTGCCCAGTGAGCTCAGGGACTGTTCTGTGTCCAGGTCACCCCCAAGTGCTCTGGGTTTAGGATTGTTATCATTTAATCTCCTGATGGACTCCAAAGGATTCATGCAGTTAATCACAGTATGCTCATTACTGCAAGGAGAGTGTGGTTGTGCAACTGGAGGAGAGTGTTACGCTACCAGTTAATGAAACATTTTATTGTGATATTGTTTTCTCTGTGAGAAGTGTCTCTAAATTGCAGCCTTAAGTGTTGTATAATTGCACTAGTTTTGGTTTTTTTTTTTGACAGAAAGGAAACAACTGTTAATTATTTATGGTTATTAATAAAACATGCCAGGTTCTTAATTCAGTGCCCTGGAAAAACGCGTGCTTGCAGAGATGGAAATTTATTAAGCAGTAGACTTTAAAAAAAAAAAAAAAGAATAAATCTAAATACGTTGGTCCCTGTGGAATATATTTCCATGTCTGAAGGGATCACTGATTGACTTTCTTGTGCACTCAGGCACTTCATCATTTTAGGAATATAGAATGGAGGAAAAAAAAACCCCCAAACCTAAAACTCAGGTACTGAAGCCTTGAGGAGTTCATTTCATTTCCAAAGCACAGTGCAGATATTCCAGTCTAAATATCCTGCTGCCATAAATACACCTTTCCAAGAGGAAATGAAACATCTGTGCCTGTGAAAGCTCCTCCACCACACCTCCACGGGCTCCTGAAGCTTTCTGAAGTGGCCACTTTGGAGCTGTACCTGAAGGGTTCCAGCTCCAGGTGTTGGGAGCAAGGCTCTGGCTCCAGCTCTCCAAGCCCCCCCAGAGCCAGTTCCAGACACCCCTCGTGTTTTCCTTTCAATCCAGTCAGGCCTTTCATGCTGCAAACGTGTTTAGGGAGGCTTTACCAGCTTAACACTTCATCTCAAAACGATTCTAAAATGTCACATTTACCAAGCACTGTGTTTTTCTCTAAATACCATCCCCAGGCTGACAGAGGCAGGGTCAGAGCGTCGCCTTCTCCGAAAACCCAGCCTGCTGCTGTTCTGAGAAGTGGAAAAGCCAGCCTGTCTTCCTGCTGCCTTCCCTCCCTCCCTCCCTGCATCCTCCCCTCTCCCAGCTTTATGACAAAACCACCTGAAACTGTGAGCTCCAGTGTAGGACGTTTGGATCCGTGCTGGGAGGGATCCCAGTTTGGACAGGGGGTTATTGCCAGCTGCTCTGCTGGGGCTGTCACCCCATGAGCGTGGGGCCAATCCTGTTGGCAAAAACTGGAAGCAGTAAACATTGAGAAGTTAGCAAACAGGGGTGCAGGGCTTACTGCAGATAACAGATCTGGCTGCTGTTTGACAGTTGTGAAATCCATCCCTCCCTTTCTTCCCAAAGAACAGAAATCGAGATACAAGTTTCCAGTCTAACTGGAGTATTTTCTGGTTTAGCAGTGATACCTCATGGGACATGGGATCACAGAGCAGTTTCAGTTGAGAGACCTTGCAGAGCATCCAGTCCAACCATCCCCCAGCCCTGCCAGGGCACCACTGCCCCATGGCCCTCAGCACCACAGCTCCAGGGCTTGGAAACCCCTCCAGGGATCCCTGGGCAGCCTGGGACAGCCCTGCAGGGAAAAAATTGTTCCTTGGCTCCAACCTTCTGTCAAGGAGCTGTTGAGAGACAGGTCTGCCCTGAGCTTTCCTTCTCCAGGCTCAACAAGCCCAGGTCCCTCAGCTGCTCCTCCCCACCCTGCTGCTCCAGCCCCTTCCCCAGCTCCTTCTCTGGCCACACTCCAGCCCCTCAATGTCCTGCTGGGGCCCAGAATTGACCCCAGGATTTGAGGGGCAGCCTCTCCAGTGCAGGGGGATGATCCCTGCCCTGGTCCTGCTGGCCACACTGGTGCTGATGTTCCACATCCAGTTCCTAGTCAGATATGTATGCTGGGCCTTCATCTTGACTCAAGTTCTCTGGTCAGGGCATTCCCAAAATTCCCATGACTGGAATGTCATGAACTGTTTGCAGCTTCCTGAGTTTCAGCTGTATTGTGTGAAACTGAAATGTTTCCATCCCCTTGCAGTGGGAAGACAGCAAAACAGGTAAAAGCCAGAAAGCTGTTAGTCACACTTTCTAGATCAGGAACCATAAAATGAAACTCAAGAGGAGATGATGCTCACACCACATTTTTCAGCAGCAGCTGCTCCTCCCAAGCCTGCCTTTGTAACAGGTCCAAATGTGGTCAGTTTGACTTGCTGCTAGAATGTTTCCTACTGCAGTGACCTGAAATGGAACCTCGTGTGCAGCTTTGAATCAGATGGTCCACAGAAACTGCATGGATTTCACCAAACTTCCTTCCCAGCTTTAATTGCTTCAGAGAAGGAGTGTGAGTGACAGCACAGAGACCTCGGCCAAGGCTAACAGGAGGGGCCTCTGTTAAGCTGCTAAATGTAAGAAATTCTGAAAGCTGCAGAAAACTTAAAGCATGAAATGTAACCACTGGACTAACCTGCAGTAGACCAACCCATATTTGACCTTCAGTGGGGAACATTTCCATTTCCACGGCCATTTAATCTGATATTTTAACTCAGATTGTTAATAAGGGTGCCTTTGGTGTAGCTGACATTTTGATTTCTCTGAACTCAGTTAAAAGAAATATATTTCTATTTAATAAATACACTTTGAGGGCCTTCATTAAATGTGTTTGGAGAGGGAAAGGCTGTTTTTACCTGTGCTGGCTGTAGGGATTTGACATGTGCTTACCCTTCCAAGTCTGCCTGTTGTGGCTGGGCTCAAATTTATCCTCCACTTGCCTCTTCAGGGCTGAGCTCTGATTCCTTAGCACAAGAGAAACCATTCAGGTCAGGACTGAGACCCCAGCTTGCAGGAAAGTGGTGATACAGGGCTCAGACCTTCAGCTTTCATCACCTTCTGGTTGAAGTGATCCAGATGTAAGTAAAAAAAAAAACCCCAAATGAGTTTTTATCTGGTGTTCTGTGTTACCTGTTTCTGGCTGTGGGTAACCACGTCACGAATCTGCTGCTGTGTCCCTGGCAGGGTTGGGGAAAATATGGCCCAGTTCTGACCCGTGTCCCAAACACAGCTTCTGAAAAGCTGGTGACCTGGCTCTGATGGCCTCAGCTGGAAGGTGTCACAGTGGAGACCAGCACGTGAGAGGCTTCGTGTGGAATATCAAAAGCTGTCAAAACAAAAGATGCTGGTTAGTCGGACGCTGACATCTCCCTCTTCCTCCCCACCCTCTTACCCGTGGGATTGAACTGGGTGATTTGAAGCAGATTATTGTAAAAGGCTGTACGTGCTGCTTAGTAAACACAGAGCACCCTGAGTCACAGCTCTGGACAGCTGAAGTGGTTTGCTGGGCAGATTAATACAGATGATTAGCACAGCGAATATTTCAGCTCTGCTGTCAGCTACTGCAGCCCTGGAGAGCTTTGGTTCTGTGACTCGAGGCTCTGAGTGCTCAGGGGTGCAGGGTGGGTGGTGCAGAAAGCTGCTCCATCCTCAGGGACCAGCAGTGAGCTGTCCAGAGGAGAGCAGCTTAGCAGGCAACACTCTCTGCCCTTCCCAAACTCCTGGATTAAGAGCCAGCTGTTGGAATTGCCTGTGCTTTCGGATGGTTCAGGCTGTGTCTGCTGCTTCTGCTCTCTGCCTGAGCCAGGAGCTGCACTGAGCAATGCTGGGGCTTCCCAGGGTGGTGTTGGCACAGCTGCCCAGCACTCCTGGGGCTTGCTCAGAGTACCCCTTGAAAACCAAATATGTCCAAACAGGGCATTTTGGTTTTTTTGCAGCAGGCTGTGCCCCTGAGTGGCTCTGCCCTGCGTGGAGCAGTGGTGGCTCTGGGCTGCAGCTCATTGATTTGGAGAGGATAAACCAGGGCAGAAAGTTCAAATGAGGTAAACATTAGGAAAGGTTGACAATATTACCCTTTGGGTATGTAAAATAGCCATCGTAGGGAAAACAGATTAAAATTCCTAACTAAATCAGGGGTTTTTAAGCTTCTATCCTAAAGGATAATGCTTTCAAGAAATTACATTTAGCCATGGAAAAAAAAAAAAAAAAGCCCATTTAATTGTATTTTATAATTAATATCATGTAATCAGCTAGTTTAGTGGCTCAAAACATAAGGGATGACTGCATGGCCAGTCTTTTCCAGGCCAAGAGCAGGACATATGGACACAAAGAAGGACATCTGTCTTAAAAGTGTTCCTCTATGAGCTCTGGCTGGGATGCTTCCAGCAGCCACATTCTTCACTTTCCTATTGAAGACCTTAAGGAAATTAAATCGAGAGGAAACAGGGGACAGTTTTGTGTGAAATGGAAACCTTTCCAGGAGCCAAGGAAAGCAGTGTTGGTGGAGCTGTGGTGCTGAGGGACATGGTTTAGTGGTGACCTGCTAGTGTTGGGTTAATGGTTGGAGTTGGTGGTTTTCAAGGTCTCTTCCAACCAAAACAGCCCTTGGATTTAAACAGATCAAAGCTTTGATTCTGACTGATTTTCCTCAGCAGGAGCTGATTATTAACAAACTTCATCTGTGGAGCTTTTCAGGTAGATCAGCCCCATGCTTTTTACTTCCAGGATTCGTTCCTGAAGTTCCTCTTCCACAACCTGCTCCAGCATTTGCTTCACCACAAAGGACTTTCACTCTTGATGGGATATTTAGACCGTAAGTTTTCTTATCTCCAGGTTAACCTGGTTCCAAACCTGATCTGGTGGTGGCTACAGATGGGTATGTGGATCTGGATTCCAATGCCAATCTTTTTGCTCGTGGTTTGCAAAACCATCAGAGAGCAGTGGAGCCCTCAGCTGGTCCCATGCATCTCCCATGGGTCAGGTTGTGTTTTCCTTTTCCCTTTGTTGCACTACAATCCTTGCAGTGCTCTGGGCTCCCTGCACAGCTCCTCCTGTGTCTGGGCCTGGCCAGCTCAGGGTGTCTCCAGGAGGATTCGGGGTGCAACAAGCAGGGTTTTTTTTCCCAGAGAGGCACAGCCCCTGGGTTCTGCTCTGGGTGGCACAGGTGAGTGCCCTGCTCCTTGTCCTGGGTGCCCAGATCCTGGGGCATCCTGTGGATGAGCCAGCTCCAGAAGCGGAAGCCGTCTCGCCACAACAGCCCAGGATGGTGCCCCACCTAATTAAGCCTGTTGAAAGGTAGGGCTAATTAATTTAGGTGGAGTGCCTTGTTAGCACAACCATGTTGCTTCCAGGATCCAAGTTGGTTTCCCTGCACGTGGAAGTTTACCAGCCCTCTCGGAGCCAGCCCACATGTCTCAAATGAGATGAGACACAGCCCAGGTAAATCCTAAGTGGGTAGCTGGGTCATTTCATCATCATATCCTGATTTTTCTGTGTCTTTCTCACACTCGTGTGTTCACACGCGTGCCACGTGCTCAGGGAGAGAACGTTTCCACTCGCACAACAAAATCTTGTTGTGATCCAGCCTTTCCCTGGTGAACTGGAGAAGCAAAACCACAGACTGGGCTTCTCACCATTTACAGGGGATTGGGATTGCAGTCCCCAGGCTCAGCTCGAGGTCACTCTGTCCCCAGCTCTCTGAGCTGTTTGCACTGCACTTTGAGGAGCATGTTGAGTGTGATGGGGATCCCCTTAATTCAAAAATTCATAATGACCTTGCTAATTGTGATCTATCCTCAGAAATGGGTCTTTGTTTCCTTCTGAAACATCATCTGAGAGATCATTCCTGCCATTCTCCTTGCAGCTCTCTCCTTTAGGTGCTCTGTCAGACCCCGTGGAGGAGAGGTGCTCTCTTGCATGGTGTTTTTCCTCCTGTCTCGTGATGAAGGCAGGAATCCTCCAGGGCAGCAGGGAATCAAGCCCAGCCAGTAAACCAGTAACATGCCCAACGGTGTGTTTGCTCCCCAGGATAAAGCTGGAACTGAACAACCTCTCCTCATTCATCCAACGGGCCAAGATTAGATTCTGCCCCTCTTGCCATTTCTGCTTCTCCCTCTCCCTGGACTGAGGAATTCCTACTATGCAGGCAAATCCCGTTCCCAGATTCCCCCATGATGCCTCTGCTAAGTGACATCTGACAAGATGCTTCCTGCATTTTGTTACTTCCATTTGGCACCATAAAAGCACTGTCACTTACCCTGCTGATTTGTGGCAGCTCTGCTGTATTGTTCCCCCCGTGTGGCTGCCGTGGAGGGGAGAGGACACTGCAGGAACAGGGACTGCCTTGTGATAAAACCCTCCATCCCACCCCAGGGATGAGACTGAGGAGACCCTATCTCCAATCTAAATCCTTCTGCAGAACTTTGCCAGTTTTCCTCACTCGTTAGCATTTCAGATTAAACCTTTAGGCTTATCTTCTGATCAGAAATTACCTCTCTGGGAAGCTTCCCTGAGCCACCTTGAGGTGTTCTCCGTGTTTACGCCTCATTTTTGCACCTCATTGTCATGCAGAAGGGGCAAGTGTTGACTTTGCTTTGGGAATCTTCATCTTGCTGCTTTATACCCGTGGCACTGCTAAAGTTGAGGTGTGCACAGCTCTTGGAGAGCGTGGGAGTACCTGACACCCAGAAACCCACAAAGGAAAGGCAAGGTTTCACTCAGGACCCTGCCTTTTTATTAGCTAGCCCTTTCCAAGTGGTTTCTGATGCTCCACCTCAAAGAGATAGTAATTATTCTGGGTGAATGAAGATTCCTGATGAACCACCATCTGCACTCTGCTCCTTCTCTCTGAGCCAAGTGGGGTGCATCCAGTTCTTTTCAAGGCAATACTTGAGCAGTGTCATCATCACCTTTGTTCTTTTTCAGTCTGTTTTTAAGGTGTTGGTGGGGATATCACAATCTGTCCCACCAGCAGCTCCTGCTTGTACCCTGCAACCAATTCCTCCTTCACTTCAGAGCTTCAGCTCAGCTGGGCACTGCACCCAGGGTGAAGAGTCTGAGTTGCCACATCTTCATCCTCTCCTAGAAGGAGCAATGTTCTTGGCACTCTTGGTACCCTGCTGCCCAGCCTGGGGACCCTGGACACTGATGTTAGAGGGCTGAGTGATCAGTGCTGCTCCTGGGTACCCACAGTTATTGCCACAAAGCCAGGCAAAGTCAAGTGAGTTCTCCAGCTCCCACGATAACAAACCACTGTCACCCTGCCCTGGACTAATTGGTGAGCAACTGCCTAATTACTGCTAACAGTCAGGGGTCCAGTCAGTGAACTGCCAGCCCGTGTGGGACCTTGGTGACCTGATTCTCATGACCTGGCTGGTGATCCACCCCAACCAGCCTCCACACCAAGTACTGGTGGGTATAATCAGGACTTTGGCAGGTTTGTCCAGTTCTGACTTAATTGGCTTCATCAGGGCTTGGCTCTTGCTCCAGGCTGACCTCTGGGTATAAGTTCCCTTGAAATATTTCTTTTTTTGCCTCCAAACAGTGGCCAGGCCCCCTTGACTGACCTCCTGCCTCTCACCTTGGGTTGCAGGAATGGAGATCAGAGGCAGGCTGAGGGGGACGGGCTGCCCAGCACCAGGGCTCTGCAAATACTCTTCTGTATTGCTGCCAAGGGCCTCTGTTTACTGCTTGGTCTCAGGGCTCCATCACTGTCATGAGACTAATTTCACCTCACTCCAGCCACCTAAACATTAGAGACCAATCTTAAGCAGTGGCTGTGTTTTGAAGAGAACTTATTGCCAGCTCGGGGGCAAACCACCCTGTCATGCAGGAAGATCAGGAACTCCAGCAGAAGCCAACTTGGGAGCTTCTCAGTGAGTCCCAAGTGCAAAAAGAGAGCAGGCAAAGAGTGCAAAGGCCTGGTGAGAAGGGGGGAATGCAGAAGCATTGGGTGTGTGGGGTGAAGCTTGGCAGACCAAGAGATGATGGAGCAGTGACTAACCCAGCATGGGTATGGAGCAGGGAAAGGAAGTTCAGAAGTTAATAGATGGGGGAAACAGCCTGGTGACATCTGGTATGTGAAAGGCCAAAGTGTCTTCTGTATCTCAGTCTTCACAGAGTCTTCTCCCAGACCCTGGTACCCACCAGCCTGCTTGGGTAGGAGAGGGATGAGGGAGCAGCAGGTTAGGGGCAAGCTAGAAGAGGGGGAGGTGTTCAAGGGCCCAGTGTTGGACCAGATCCAGGCTGGAAAAGCTGGCTGATGTCTCTCTGAGGTCAGTTGTTCATTAAAATCTGTGGTGCTTGGGAAGAAAATGAGGAAGAAATTCTTGCTGGCCCAGCAGGCTCTGGGGGTGGTGATGAAGGCTGTGTGTTCAGCATCCCCAAGTCCTTCTCCAGGTCTCTCTCCATCCCTTCACCCCCAGCCTGTGCTGATCCCAGAGGTTACCCCACCCCAGGTGCAGCACCCTGCACTTGGCCTTGTTGACCCTCTCCAGCTCGTCTGACTTGTGTTGGTGATTTTTTAAGGGGGGTGTGAGGCTGGAGCAGATGACCTGCAGAGGTCCCAGGCAGTTTCTGTGGCTGTGGTGGAGCTTTGCCTTGTGGAGCTGCAGGAGGGGGACAGGCACCTCCGGGGGGTGATTCAGCCCGTCGCAGCAGTCGGGCTGAGAATAGACCAGGATCACCCCTTGGAGGTCCCAGCCACTTTCCACTGGCTGTGCGGGGGAGCTTAGATGATTAACTTCTAGGTGCCTAAAGATAGCTCCTGGGAGCTGCCCCCTCCACCCCACTGACATTTCTCCAGGCTAATATTACTGCTTCTCAGCCTTGCTCAGGTTTCACCGCAGCTGGCTCGCTGCTGGGCCAGCCAGGCCCTGCTATGGCACTGCAGCCCAGCCCTGGCATCCCAGCCCTTGCTGCTTCCACCAGCTCTGCCCTCTCCCTCCAGCACGGGGACCTGCAGAGGGCTGGGTTTGTGGTGAGGTTTCTCTTCTTTCTCCTTTCCACGATCTCCATGGCTCTGCGTGGTGGTGTGTCTGTGGTGTTGTCTGTCTCCATTCCCTCCAGGTTTGAACCTGGTTGTGTCCCTGGTGTTCTCCCTGGATCTGTTTAATCACTGCCTTGGCATCCTCAGCAATTTTAGAGCCATTTTTCTAGGGGCTGATCTTTCCCAGCAGCCTTTCTGTGTCCCAGAGAGGACCAGTCTTTAATTAGGGGACTTCTAATGCCAGACTCTTCAGCAGCCTAACAGAAGAGTTGGTTTCTTCTGCTCCTTGTTCTGAAAACAACCCACAGCAGACCAAAACCCACCAAGGAGAAAAAACACCCCCCAAACCCAGCCTTGTCTGGTCTGAGGGTGCAGCAGTGAGGCTCTCCCAGCAGCCATCACCAGCTCTGGGCACCCTTCCTGGCAGCAGCAGCTCGCTCATTTCCTGCCATTTTTTCACAGTTACCAGCAGAAAGCTTTCACTTCTTTTTTTTTTTTTTTGTCTCTGTCTTCCTCTATCACCTCTGACTTCAGGCTCCATTGTTTCTGCCTCTTTTGAGCCCGGGTGAAGATTTTGTCTGCATTCCCCTCACAGCTGCATCTCCTCCAGTGCCACCTCCTCACTGAACCGCTGGCAGGGGCTCTGCCAGTTCCTTCCAGCACCTCTCTTTGCAGGGGTTTTGCTCCCCTGGCCCTGTCTCCACATCTTCTTTATTAGAGAAACCTCCTTGAGACACTCTGCTCTCCATCCATTTGCATGCAGTGCCCACCTCAGCTCCACTGGCCTCGCTCCACGGCTCTCCCGCTGCCCAGCACTGCTGCATCATCAGCCCTTTGCCCCCAACTCCCACCTCCCTTGCACGGCTGTGGTGTAGCTGCAGGTGTGAGAAATGTGAGAGGGGACAGCTGGAGTTACTGGTCAAACTGGAGTCCCAAAAATACCACCAGGAGGGGGGGAGAAGGGCAGGCTCATCCATTTGCTCGGGGAGTTGCTCAAGCGCGCACTGGCTCCACCTGTTCCACAGGTGCTGGGGCTTTGTGCCTTTCTTAGCACATCTGCACTTATCTTTGCTACAGATATAATTAGTTTCGTGGCATCCAGCGAGGCTCATAGGGAGGAGGGGAAGTGCAGCCAAGCTCTCCAGCATTCTCATGATTTTAGATGGCTCTGTAATTCCAGCCCCGTGGTCCAGCAGGGTCCGGGAGGCTGCAAGAGGCAGCACGTTTGCTGTGTGGTGCTGGGGTGGGGGGGGGTGTCTTGCTTTTCAGTAATGCCTCCTCTTGGGTAGCTTTTGGGATTCCAAAGAGATGGAATGTTGGAAAACACAGAGGGCATCTGTGGAAAGAGCCTGCAGTTATGGGATACAGGCTTGTGTCAGTGCTTGCTGCCCATAAGGTGCTGTCAGACTGGGGCCTCTTCTCTGCAGCTTTTGGCTCCTCTGCCCTGGCTTCCAGTGAGTGTCCAAACCCCTCCGAGGAGAAGTTTGTTGGATGGGATAGAAGAAGGTTTTCATTCAAGGAAACAGCTCTGGCTCAGGGGGTTTGTGAAGGCAGCAAGAGGAGGCATCAGGCAGATGAGTGGTTTGCTGTGGGTCACTCACTGGGTGCTGTTGAGGGTCAGTAGCAACCACAGGGGCAGGAGGGAGGCCAAGGGGAAAGGGCTGTCAGCCTGCTCCAGTCCCTGCTCCATCAAGTTTGGGCATGTTGCTGGTTGATAAACCTGTTTGACTCAACGTGCTCCCGGGGTTTCAGAGCAGTGCAAGGCACTGGCTAGTAATTAATCATTGCAGGGCATGCAACAAATGACTTCCAAAGGGAAAATAGCTGTGTTCTTCCTCTGGGGGGAAGGGGGGGAGCACCTCTGCATCTGTCTGACTTGTCTGTGCCATGACCGTTGTGAAATGACACAGGCCACCATCCCCTTTCCTACCTCCTCTTTCCCCTTTTCTCCTCCTTCCTCCTTCTATTCTTTTCCTTCTCTTCTCCTTTCCCCTCTTCACCCTTCTCACAGAATCATTAAGGTTGGAAAAGACATCCAAGATCATCATCCAGCTGTCTAACATCATAGCCACTAAACCACCCCCTTCTCCTCTCCCCATCACCTCTGCCTTTTCCTTCACTTTCTTCTCCCTTTCTCCTCCTTTTTCTCTCCTTGGGACTTCAAACGGGTCTCATCTGGTGGATCAGTTTTCCATGGAGGACCCCACAGAGAGGGGCTTCCACCAGCTTCTTTAGTGATAAGCTCTTAGGCATTAGGAGTCAAGGACTGAGGTGGAAACAAAGGCCTCAGTAAACATTAATAATAATATCTATAGCTCTCACAACATAATCTGTCATTCCCTTGATAAACTAGGGGACCTCCCTGCTCTTCTTAATCATTTTTGTCATCTGTAATCACGGCAGCCATTATGATAATCTATAATAAACATGGTATGTTATATAATTAAAAATGGCTTGTCTCAAAGCCCTCTGATGAATTCGAAGAGATAAAGACTCCTCATATATATTGTTAGGACTTTTAAGAACTCTCCATATCTGAACATGCTTTCCTATTCTTTTTCTTTTTAATAGCAAATTGATTGAACTACCTGTAAATAGGCAAAATATTCGGATAGTGGCTAAAACCTCTGGGAGAGGGGTTGTCTCCAGTGGATTCACACCGAGAGCTATGTACACTTCAAAATTCACCCCCTCAACGTTCTTTTCACATGAGGAGCTGGGAGCTGCTCTCAGACATTGCCTAAAGCAGAGCGTGCAGAGCCTGGCCCAGGGTAAACACTCACATCTTCCCATACAAGGGCATGAGGACGTCCAAAGCCCGGCTCACCTAAGAGCCGCAGGGGAGCCGGGTTCACCAAACCCCCTGGTTCCTTGAGCGTCTGTTTGCTGGTGTGGTGGGCAGCCAGGAAGCATTTTCTTCTGGGATCCTTAGATTGGAACCTTCCCGTTTCTCGGGAGCATTTGTGTGCTTTGGGTTTTGTGGAGTCTGATCAGCCGGGGAAGCAGTCGGGGAACGTTCCGGCGCCTGCCCCTCGCTGGATGTGGGAGCAGAGCCAGCATTCAAACCTTCCCCAGGCCAGAGCCAGCGGCTGCTCCTCTTCATTCCCATTGGGAATGAGCGGGCTTCGTCCCGAGACAGAGCTGTTCAAACAGAGTGGCAGCATTTCTGGTGGAATCACTGGGAATTGACCATCCCTGGAGTCTCAGCTGAGCGGCCGTGGGCAGGGCGATGGCCTCCAAGGCTCAAGAAGTTTCTAATTAGAAATAGCTGCAATTTATTGCAGCCAGGATGCAATTAAAAGTAAATAACCCAGAGGATGGCTTAGTGAAGCTGTAAACAAGTGGCTTTGGATGTGGAATAGGTTAGGCTGTGTCAAAGCTGAGGTGTCTGCTCTGAGCTCCGGCACTGGCTGTGCTGGAAAAGCTTCTCTTTGGATTTCTCAGCAGCTCTCTCTCATAGAAACTCTTAGAGGGAGTTTGAGACTTAAACTCTACATGCCAAAGCTTTACAAGAGCAGTTACGATCCCTTAGAAGTACCTATTTCTGTTCTTCACAGGAATTAAGGCTTTTTTACCAGTCATTTGATCTTGGAGAGTTGAGGAGAGATGAGTCTGTGAAGATGTCTGCAAATATTTGTATTCAGTGTTTCTCACATTCCAAATTGGGCAATTCCTTCACGAGAGAGTTGGGAATATTAGCCTGGTAGGTCGTGGAAAACTCAGTTATTTGGCACCTGCAGTGGTGTTCTGAGCAAAGAGGGAAGGCAGCTCCTCTCAACTTTTTAACTCGCTTTCCTGGGATCCAGTATTTTGGCCACTCCTAAAACTTTTTATCCTTTACACTTTGTACCAGACACGAGACACACTCATATATAAAGGGGACTGGGCTGGCATGAGAGGATCCCAAAGGAAAACTGATTTTTGCTGCTTGGATCTAGTTTCAAATTGCTTCCCAGCTTGGTTCATCGGTGCCAGTGGAGGCAAAGCCACTGCTCTCTCCTGGGATGAGGGTCTCTGCCCCAGTGTGTGTTCAGGGAACAGGATGAGGACAGTTGGGTTGTGGGATGGGAGAGGAACCAGACGGTGCAGCTGGGGCTGCAGATAACACTGGGCTGGTGCTCAGAGCGTGGGGAGCTGCCTATGGAGCTGTGTGGCACTGAGGGTAGGTAGGGGACAGTGGGGTAAGAGATCTCCACATTGAGCCCCCTCCTCATCACTACACTCTGTGGGCCCTCTGCTGAAGTGGGTGTTTGCTCTTATGCTGAGCCACTCCCAGGAAAGGGGCTGATCTCATTGCAGTTCTTGAGTATTCAAGGAGAATAAAATCCTCAAGGCCGTATTCGTGAGGAGCTCTCACCATGAGAAGTCAGGCAATGGGAAAAAGCTTCTAAAAATGAGCTGCTAAGTCACTTCTCCATCATTTCACAGAGATGACAAAGAAATAGATGGCCAAAAAAATACCAACAATGCAGCTGTTGCAAAGCACTGGCACGTAAGTGAATCGTGTTTCAGGACTTGGGGGCCTTCTGAGTGCCAAAGACAAAAACACTGTGGTGCTTCTGAAGGCCAGGCCAGTCTGTCCCTCCCTGGACTGGCAGCAGAGCAGGTCTTGTGATGAAATGTCACCTCAGCCATCAAAAGCCCTGCACAGCCACCATGTGATGCTCTGAAACTGAAGCAAACCCCTCTGGTTAATTAGCTCTTTATTCTGTCTCAGAAAGGATTCTGTGGAGGGCACTAGAAAAAAAAAATACTTGACGTAAATGCTGCTTATAATGTGAGGGGTAAGGGCTTGGTTATGCAACACCCAAATATAAACTGAAACACTATACAGTTGAAGATGCATCCTCTCGTGTTCCAGGAGACCAGATCCAGCAGGGACAGGGCTGTTTCTCTAAGGGACCATGCTCATCAGCTGCACCAGGAAGGTTGTTGCTCTGTTCACTGTTCATTTCAATGCTAGATACCTCTCAGTGAGAGAATCCCCACTCACCTTTCTCCTCCAACACTTCTTTTTCTTCTCTCCCCCTGCTTTTGTAGGGTTTCTGTGTTCTCCTAACTATTCTGTGATCCTCTGTGCTGGGTTCAGAAGTGAACTGCTCTTTTTAAGACATTCAGCTGTGGTTACACGTGGTACATATCCATGAATATCAACTATTAAGGAAGTTACAACATCTCCATCACTCCCTTTGAAGATCCTTCCAGAAGGTTATTGCATTCACAGAAAAGCAACTTCCAATTGCCTTTAAACCTGACTGGTTTTTGGATGGCCACGTATCTCCCAACACTGCACGAGGGACTTGGAGGATGTGTTTTAACTCCAGATGGTGCAAATACACCCTCCTCTGTGGAATGGCAGCTGGTGCTTTCACAATCTCTTTGCACGTAGTCACAACAGGTGAACAAAGAGGGAGTGAGCAGAGCTGCACCCACCCGGGCAGGGCTGCTCCCATCCCAGCTGGGGGTTGCAGGTTGTCTCAGAGTGGGTCCCCTAGCAAATGACTTAGCAAACAGCTACTGAGTTTCTAAGAAGGGCTGGTCACAGGCTGTCTTCCTTCTGTGGAGGGGGATAGTGTCTTGTCTTCTACTTGGCTGCCTGATTTCCTGAAACTCGTGGCAGTGTGGTGTCTCTGACGTACTTAGTGGCTGAGCCAGCTGAGGTCAAGCCCCACGGCAGGTTCAGAAATGACTGAGGAGGAGGAGGGCAGGGAGGGTGATGGGAAAGACCTGCGGCCACCTGGAGGGTCAGCCACCCTCAGAGCCTCGTTTCACAAGACTCACTTCCTCAGAAAACCAGAGAAGACAGTATTTTGATGAGTCAAAACCAAAAGACACTTGAAGAATTCAAGAGCCACCCAAGGATGCAGGTGATGAGCTTTCCCTGGGTGCAGAACACCAGTGGGAACGTGCAGCTGGGCCTGCTGTCAGAAAAAGCAAGTTCTGGAAGAACTTAATATCAGGTGCTTTTTAATGGAAATCCACTCCTTCCAGACTGGGCACTACAGGGATTTTGAACAGCAGAACTCCCCTCTTTTTTTCCTCCCTGTTGACAGCACTTTGCTGTGTCTTTGCCACTGAAATGACTCCAGGTTTTCAAAACCTCTGCATTCAAATCTTTAATATGTTGTCTTCTCTCTGCCATTGCTGTTGAGACCCAAGTGCTAATGCTCCTGGTTTTACATCCATAAAGCAGGCTCCATCCTGAAGGGATCCATCCCCACTGCAATGGAGCAGGGAAGCATCACACTGCAGGATGGGAAGGGTCACCCTTGACAACTGTGCAGAGACACTGCTAAAAAATCTACAAAAACACTCAGGATGTAGAAAATATTCCTTGTATTTTTACCTCATTTTCTGAAAAAGTGAAGTTTGAAAGTAGTTAGGGCTGGCAGCAGCCTCATCCCAAACCCTCTTGCTCTATACCAGCATTCCAAAGTTTTCCAGTTCACATTGTTCTCCTTAATATGGAACATCTTGCATTGGATTTGGGTTTCTTTGTTCCTTTTATTACACAAAACTGAGGTTGCAAAGTAAGAAAACCTCCTTGGATCTGGATGGGGAGTGAGTCCTTCAGAGTCTGCTTGGCCTTGCATTGCCCTGATGGCTCTCTGGGGAGGTGAAGACTTGACCTGAAGTGATAGAGAGAGGGTCCTGCCCCCTGGACAAGGCTAGAAATCCCCAGAAGGGCTAAATTAGGGTCTGGTGAGAGGGCGAGCCGGGTCCTTCTGCCCCAGGAATGCACATGTGTCATGGTCCTGCTTCCTAAGAAGTCCTGGAGCAGGGACCATGTCACAGTGACAGTGTGTGGCTCCTTATTAAAACACCCCCCCAGCTCCTCCTCAGCTTGTCTGGGACATGATGGGCTTTTTCCTGTTCCTCAAATCACCACTTAGCCTGTGTTTTACCCACACAAACAGCTTCTATTACAAGGAATCCGAGCCCTCCCAGATCAGCTCATTTGCATGATCAAGAAGTTGATGGAGACTATTCCTGTTATCAAGGAAAACACACCCCAGTTCTGTGTGCTTTGGCTCTTGCCACCTACTCTCTGGTCTCACAGAGGTGCAAGAACGAGGCCACTCTGTGTTTGGGGCTCTGTGAGCATGGAAAAAACATGAAATTTCAGAGCCATGGGGATTCAGGTGTAGTGGGGACAGAGGATTCAGGTGTAGTGAGAACAGGATTCAGGTGTAGTGAGGATGAAGGATTCAGATATAGTGAAGACAGAGGATTCAGATGTAGTGGGGACAGGATTCAGGTGTAGTGAGGACAGAGGATTCAGGTGTAGTGGGGACAGAGGATTCAGGTGTAGTGGGGACAGGATTCAGGTGTAGTGAGGACAGAGGATTCAGGTGTAGTGAGGATGAAGGATTCAGATATAGTGAGGACAGAGGATTCAGGTGTAGTGAGAACAGAGGATTCAGATATAGTGAGGACAGAGGATTCAGGTGTAGTGAGGACAGGATTCAGATGTCCTGCATCCTTCCCTGCCTGTGCCAAGTGCTCCCTGCAGGTTTATTGGGCAGAGTGGAATTTCCCTGCTGTGTAACTTCAAGTGCTGAACGTATGGTCTCCATATGATCCTTGGGAACCCTGTTGGCTGGTTTATGACCGGGGGGGGGCAGACACTGGCCCGAGGTGCAGCTCCTGCTCCCTGGGGCACTGGCAACCCCCCGGGATGCTCTGGGGAGGGTCTGTGGTGGCACTCCTGACCTCTGATGTCACTGTTACCTGCTCAGCCAGTGGCATTAGAAACGCTGAATCCATTCACTCTTGACAGATTGCTGGGGTAAGCATCTGTCAGTGGTATGATGAGAAGCAGTTAGATTCACGGGGAGATGTTATGAATCACTGTATCCGCTTATGTAAACCTGAACTTCGGAGAGCAGCTCGGGAGCTGGTTGTCCTGCTGGCAGGGGCAAGGAGCAGAGCTGGGTGGGTGCAGGGCTGGCAAGGTCGGGGCGTGGGGGCTGCTGGGCACCGCCGGCAGGTTGCACTGGAGAGTGGAAGCAGCAGCGTGCAGGGCTGGTTGGAACTGATGGTCGGGAGTGGTGAGGGAGGAGGTTGGCACAGCTGTGGAGCCAGGAACTGACGGGGAGCAGGGGCTGGAGAGGAACGGGGCTTGGTGGAGTTGAGCAGAACCAGGTGGGGCTGAGGAGCAGAACCAGGTGGGGCTGAGGAGCAGGGCAGGTACAAGAGCTGGGGGGGGTTGAGGAGCAGAGCTGGAGGGGTTACAAGCAGAATCAGGCAAGTTCGGGGGAGCGGAGCTGATGGGGAGCGGGACCAGCTGGACTTTGTGAGCAGGCAGGGATGGCGAGCAGCGCCGTCGGGCTCGGGGAGCAGGCTCCGCACCAGCATCCCGGGCACCCGCAAAGCGGGAAGGGGCAGCGCTCCCGGAACCGCATCCCGGCGGCGCCCGGTTCCCTCTGCCCCGCGGGGGAGGAGGGTGTGCGGGGGTGGGCAGGGCCGGGCTGCGGGGCCGGGGCGGGGCGGGCGGCCGGGGCAGTGCCGGGTGGCAGCGGCGGGCGGGGATTCGTTCGCCGGCGGCGAGGGGAGAGCAGCGGCGGGCGCATGATGAGGGAGCGGTGCGGCAGCTCCGGAGGAGCGGGGATGGAGAGGCTCCCGCCGCGCCAACCCGACTATATGTCCGTCTGCCTCTTCGCAGAGGAGCCCTACCAGAAGCTGGCCATGGAAACGCTGGAGGAGCTCGACTGGTGCTTGGATCAGCTGGAAACCATCCAGACTTATCGCTCCGTCAGCGAGATGGCATCGAACAAGGTGAGCGGCGCGGGGCGATGCGGGGCCGGCAGCTAATCCCGGGGAAAGGTGCGGGTGATGCAGCGGGGGGAGAACGATCCTTTAGCGATCCCGAATCCATCCCGCCGGGCTCCTTTCGGAGGAGGGGAAAAAAAAAGAGGTTTCAATTCACGCCGGTCCATCAGGACCCGATATTAACCGGCAAGGCTGTGGAAAAACGCCCGCGTTGAACAAATTATCACTTCAAAAGTCAATTATCTTCATTGTTGCCCGTCCGTAATAACGGCAGAGTCTAAACATTGTGGTACGTGGATTTTTATTGCTGTTTTGTCTTTCGGTGAAGCGTTTAATTTGGTTTTTTCATGTGGTGGGCTGGCTCGGCACCGCTTGCCAGCGCATGATCAGGGTGCGAATGAGCTCCCGGAGGAGCTGCTCTCCAGCCTCCCGGCATCTTCTTTGCTTTTAACTTCCCTTTTTTTGTTTTCAATGCGCCGTCAGTGAAAGGGGAGGTTTGAGTTCTACGAGGTGTAAGGTGATAAATAAAGTCAGAAAAAGTACTTTGTGCTAGAAGTCAAGGAGAAGGGAGAGCAGAGTCCCAGGAGCGAGCTGAGAAGGAGCAGCGAGGAGAGCAAAGTCTGGACGCCTTGGTGGAACTAAATGATATTCCTGCCCTCCCCCCACCCCCAAGCCTTCCTCCCCCGTGCTGTCCTGCCCAGCCACAGCATCACCCACGAGTTTTCTCTTCAGCATCTCCCCGAGTCAGCCCTTAATTCTCCGGGGTGGCTGCTGCGGGATGGGAGACGCTCCCTGCCCCGGGGCCGCCTCTCCGCTCTGAT
Source organism: Corythornis vintsioides (assembly GCA_025447755.1). NCBI lineage: Eukaryota > Metazoa > Chordata > Aves > Coraciiformes > Alcedinidae > Corythornis > Corythornis vintsioides. Next base: position 11,856 of record JAOEGS010022352.1, on the reverse strand, counting down.
CCCAGCCGCTGCCCCGGGCACCTCTGCCGCTGCCAGCGAAGCCTTCGCACCTCGGGGCCAGGCTCTACCTGCTCCCCACCCCCGTGCCTGGGTCGTTTCCAGCGCGATTCCTGCAGCCGGGCTTTGGAGCAGCGTTGGCAGCCGCACTCAGTGCGGTGGAGGAGCGGGGTCTGCGGTCCCTTCTGAGCTCCCTCCAGCTTTGGGGTGAGGGATGTGTGTGCTGCCTGTGTGCCTTGTGCTTCTACACAGTCGTGCTGCACCAACCTGATACGGTTATTATTATTTAATAGTATTTTTCCCCATTTTTTCCCCCCTAATTGGAAGTTAATGAAATCAGAAAAGCCAACTCATAAACTGATTTTACAGAAGCGAGCCCGTGTTATTTCAGCTTCCTCCTGGTAGTGATTACCACGCCGTGCAGGGGCAAAGGAAGCAATAAAAGTTTTATAGAACCAGCTTTCAAGAAAGGAATCTATTTTTTTTTTTCCTTAGCTTGTGTTGAGGGAAGCCCGGGTGAAAGTTGAGAGGTTTAGGCTGCAGCCGAAGCTGCACCTCCAGTGTGGATGCTGGTGCCCTTCATTTTGAGGTGATTATTCTTTTTTTTAAGGCAAAACACTGAACTCTGTTATTTATTGCAGCAATTAACAGTTGTGATCCCTTTGCTTGCAAACAGCTTGCAGCTGGGTCGAGCAGAAGGTTCCCCAAACTTCATTCTTTCATAACCAGCTTCTGAAATGTCTTCATTTATACTTTTATTTTTTTGGTCAACTTCCAGTACAGTTTTTCATCTGTGAAAGCTGAGCCTGCAGTGGCCTCACACCTCGCTTTCCTCTCCTCCCCAGCGGTGAATGTTGACCCAAATTAGCCCGGGGGGTTTGTGGCTTTCAGGTAATCTGCAGAGGGATCTGGCAGTGGGAGAAGCCGGTGGGTTACACACGTTCTCCAGCGATCCTGATTCAGCCAGGTTGGTTTTGAGCTGTTTTTTTTTTTCCCCAGCTTTGAGCAAAGGCATTTGGATTTGTCACCGGTGAATAGCAAACCAGCCGAGATGTTTTGAAAACAGGATGCTCGGGGCTCCACGTTATTAAAGGCAAAACGGAAAGAGAAACAGTGGAGATAGGAAGAAAGCAAATGGGCTCAGCATGCTCCCGAGTGCAAGAGCAGTATAAACAGTGACCTATCTTCCTGACCTCCCCTCTCGCCGAGTTCCTGGCCCCGAGCCACCCAAGCCAAACTACGTCATTGGCGACTGATAGTAGGCATGGCACAGCTGTTGCAAGTGTGACTCGAATTTCCTGTCTCCTTCCTGACAGACGTAGTTTAGAAAATCCAGAGTTGCAACAACAGCAGGCAGAGAAGAGAGAGGGAGGGAGGGAGGATCTGCTGCGCCTACGTGTTGGGCGCAGGGTGGTTCTCGGAAGCCCTGCACCAGAAAGGAATCGTTGGGATGGGGTTGGGAGGGCATCCTGACTGGGAGCTGGATGGGGGGAAGCATCAGTACATGTGGCTGTGCTTCTTTAAGGTGTGAGTTAGTTACTGGAGGGAGGAAATGAGCAGCTCATCTTGCTGTGAGCTAACGAGCCTGGTTGCAGCCTGAGCCAGGGGAGCCCGGTGGGACCCTGCGGGATTCAGTGGAATGCTGGCAAAGGGGGGATCTCTGATCCCCAGGGGGCTGTCCTTGGTGTTTCTCAGCCCTGATGCATTCCCAGAGCAGCTCCTGATCCATCCCGAGCCCCTCGCTGCTCCCGCTGCAGAACAACCAGCTGTGCACAGTGCCCTTCCTAAATGAACCTACCTGGAAAACGACCTGGTTGCAGAAAATGCAGCCAATACTAAGGGAATTTATTGCACTAAATCTGCTGTGGCCCTGCAGCTTTGCAGTGAAACAGGATTCCCTATGAAGTTCTGCAGGCACTTGGAGCTGCCTGTAGGAGCAGAGCCCTCATTTGTACATTATTATAACCTATGGGGTTTTTTTTTCCCCTGGTTTTATCCCCCAGTCTGGCTTCCAGCTCAGACAACTGCATCTTAGAAGGATTTGTGAGTCATGGGCCTGCTGATAAAAAGGGGGTATTTTCTCTCTTGGTGGCCAGCCCATGATGATGTGTTTGGCATTAGGCAGCTGTCCACAGCCTCGTTTGTCTGCAGCCAGGAGTGCAGGACCCCCACAGCTCTGCTGCCTAATAGAGCATTGGGGATCTCAGGGAGGACGTGCTCAGTGCATCCCCCCCGGGCACAAAGAGGAGTATTTTCCCCAGATGGAATGATGCTGGTCTTGGCCAGCTCCAAGGGTATTTTTTTTTTTTATGGGGCATGTCTGATGGAAATGAGGGATGGGGAAAATTTCTCCAGTCTTCTTTAGAGCTTTTTGCAATCCATCGAGTAAGTAAATGGCGAGATAATGTAATTTGTGGTCTGTGGGGATGTTCTGAGCAGGCAGAAGTATTGTCATCAGGGTGTCTGCCTTGTGCTCTCCCGACTTGCAAAACCCTCTTCTGCCTTTAGACCCCGGGGGACCTTTCCCTGCCAGCACCAAATTCTGCAGAGTCAGTCCTTAAACTCTTCTTCTTTTAACTTTTCAAGGCATCTCCACTACCCCCAGGTGCTGACCAGCCCAGCTGCAGTCTTGCCACCCGAGGCCGTTTCCAGGCAGCGGGCTCAGGCCAGCATCACGCCGGGGCTCCGCGCTCCTATCTCGGTCTCTCTGCCAGCCAGGAGCCTGTAAGATAAACACGGCTGATTTCATTTTGCTTGTCTTTCAAAGGGCATTTGGGTCAGAAAAGAGGAGCAAGGCCGCACCTAGCTCTGGGGAGACAGCGGCTAAATAAACATCTGGACAACTAATGTAAACTCCTGAGGTCGGAGCGGGGCGCGGGGCCAAGCGGCAGCGGCGTATGTGCCGGGCTGCACAGCCTCCCCTCTCCTGCCTCCTGCCAGCCTCTCGGGCCCCAAACCTTCTCCTCTTCCTACGTGCCTCTTCCCTTCCGCGGTGCCGAGGCTGTTTAGTCTTCCCTTTGCTTTTCTGCTCTGACTTCCTTTGTTTAATTCGCTTTAAAACAGCCCGCACAAAGAGAGGTTTGTTCGCTTGCGCGGCGGAACAAAAGAGGCTTCCACGTCTCCTTGGGTTTTGTTGTTTTTTTTTTTTCCAAGCTGGGATGAATCAGCCAGCTCTGCACGCCGCCGGTATTCCCCTGGCCCGGGGACGTGCCTGATGGAAACGGGGGGCGGGTTGGGGGGCACCTGGAGAGCCAGCACCGGAGGGGTCCCTGGCACCGCTCCACGGCGTGGCGGCTTTGACGTCGCCTGTTAACCCGTCCTCTAGACCCAGAGCTGCCAGCTGCAGAGCAGGACACTAAGAGGATCCTGGTGCTCCGTGAGACCCCCGGTAGGAGCTGTTTCTGTGTGAGGTTGGGCATGGTGACCCCCATCTTTTGGTCTGGTGGCTTTTCGTGCCGGGGTGAGGACGCCCTTGCTCGAGAGGACGGGGCTACGAGTGATGCGGGCGCCGGGTTTTTAACAGAGATGCTTGGCAGCAGCGAGCCTGAGGTTGCAGGGGAGGCTGCTGGGGTGAGGAGGAGGATGGTGGCTCTGCCCCAGACTGTGAAACCTCCCCCCACGCAGTGGATGTTGAAGGCTTGGGGAGCTGGGTCTCCGTGTCACCTCCTGTGTGTCAGTTCTCATCTGTGTCATAACCGGACTCTTAGGGTAGCTGTCTCCATGTCCATCCTGTTCTTCCTTCCTGCTCCTTGGCCTCTCAGACAATCATTCTGATTCCATCAAACACCTCGTGAGGGGGAGGGGGTGGGATGAGGGGCTGCACGAGGCTTAGTTAACCATCTGATGGTCTTATGAGCCCTCTGGGCTGGCAGTTTCCAGCTACCTTCAAAGGATTCAGATGAGAAACTGACTAGTGCAGAGCTGCACTGCTGCCTGCTTAAAGCTGATGTCACCTTTTGAGACAATGTCAGCCAAGTGACATCAAGTGGCAGATGCTTTCTGCTGGGACCGTTGCAGTAAACGGGTTGGGAAAGCCCACGAGAGGGAGACCCCACAGACCATAGGTGTTGCTGGGATATATCTGGGGAGCCACAGCAGAGATGGAGACTTTGGGGTCTGAATTTTAGTTCAACTCCCACCTTCCTGGGGAGCTGCCATCCTCCGGGGGACGCAAGAAGTGCCCGGCACCTTCTAGCCTGTCCCTTCAAACATTTCTGCTTCTACTGGGATGTGATGGGTCTTAAAGTTCTGCATTCTCAGACTTTTACGTTATAAGACATTAGGGTGGGGCTTAAATAAATAATAGCTCAGAGGCAGGTTCAAAATGAATCACGATCTGAGGGCAGGACTGGAGAGTGACTAACTGTTCAGAGCAGGGACCTCGCTGCAAGTGAAGCGAGGATACGGGAGCTGCACGGCATCTCCGAGGAGAAGCATCACTCAGGGTGAGCTGTGAAGGATTTCAGAGTCAGGTTTAATCCTCAGAGCAGTCCTAATCCTTCCCCTGATTTTGAGAACCGAGCTGCTTTCCACTGCCTGGCTCTGGGCTCCTCGTTTTCCACCCAGCTGCAGAGCAACAGCTTTCAGCGGGGCAGCTGGCGATCAAAATATTTGCACTGAGTGCAGCTTAATTGAAAGCTGGTTGTGTTATCAAAGCCAGAACATGTTGTGGAGGTGTCTTGGTTTGCAGGCTCATCCGTCAGAGCTCTCCGAGGGAGAGATTCCCCTGATTAAAGCCTTTGCTGGGTGTTCAAAGCAACCCAGGCAGCAGCACCTCCTCACCTCGCTGCTGGCTTCGCCCAGCTGGGCAAAGGCTGCCTGGAAACCTCTTGTGCCAATCATTTGCCTATCTCTGGACAAGGAGGATTTTTCATTTCAATACATTTACATTAATTAGTGCCTTCCCTGTGCTCGTATGAGGCTCGTTTTCTTTTGGGTTAGGGGGGTTTTTGTATTGTAGAGCTACACAGTAGCTCCCCGACTTACTTCTTCTTCTTATTTCTCCCCCAAACTTACTCTTCATCCTGGGTTTTCTGAAGCAAAGAGACTTTTGTTGATTACAAGCTGCCAAAGCTTTTCTCATCGTGGGCATCTTGGAAAGAGCCTGGTCTCAGAGTCATCTCAGGGCACAAAGTTACTTGAGTTTTCCAAAGCCTGTTCTCCTACTCGGGTAAAACCCCAGCTGGATTTGCCTAAATGATGACTGCAGAGCCTGACTCAAATTTAAATTAAATTTAAATTGCTGCTTCATACGATTAACAAAATCCCATGTTTAATTGCACTGCTCTCTTGTTAAATGACAAATGCTCTCTGCTCTCAGTTGTTACTTTCTCAATCTTCAGGAAAAAAAAAAACAGAGCCTAAAAATCCAGGGTAATTTCATCCCAGCGTCCAGCATCTCCTTAGAGTTTCTCCCGGGAGTAGGGACAGCCCTGCCTGCTCCCTGCCTGCTCCCTGCCTGCTCCCTGCCTGCTCCCTGCCTGCTCCCTGCCTGCTCCCTGCCTGCTCCCTGCCTGCCCTGGCAGGGCTGCTGGGAGGCTCTCTGGTTTGTGGGCTCTCCTTACGTAGTCGTTTGGCTTCCTTTGGCACTCGGCGGTGCGGTTTGCATGGGTGTGACTGACAGAAGATTTTGGTCTGAGATCTGCAGGCTTCTGGAGCTCGATCTGCTCTCGAGGCCACAGATGTTGTCAGCTGCAGCAGGTCTTTCTTTTAATCAACTTTCATGTCAACAAACAAGCTGCTGTAGGTTTTAATTTCGCTGTTGCTTCGTAGCCTTCAGCTCGGGCTGGTGCTCGTCATCTCTTCATCTCGATTTCCCTTTTGCAGTTGACAGGACAGCCATTCTTACACCTGGTGAAAAGCTCAATAGGAATTACTTTGCAAAACAAGTGGTTTTGCTTGTTTCTGGTTTTATCAACTCGCCTCTTGTTGGGGAGAAAGGGGGAAAAAAAAAGGCAGTGCAGGGGTGAAAAAGTGGTGCGAGTGCTCACCACGCTGCACTCAGCTGCTGCAGAAAAAGCGGGTCCTGGTCTGGGGAGTTACCCCTTTGCTTGTAAAGTGTTCTTTCTGTGGCCCTTCCTCCTCACAGTGCAGGGTTTTCATGCTCTAAAATGCACCTTTCAGTGTTGGAGGGTGAGTGCAGTTCTCAGGGGGTCACAGTCTGCTTGAGAGCTCGTGCTGTGTGCAGCTGGGCGAGGAAACCCCTCCAAACCCACGAGAAGCTGACGGGTGGACTGCAGGCAGAGCTGCATCTCTGTTCTTAAGTAGAAGAAGAGCTTTTTGGGTGAAGCACAACCCTCTTCCAATGGCTTGAAGCTGCAGGCCAGGCTGTACCCTGCTGCCAGGGTTGTGCCACCCAAGACGTGCTTTTGTCACCACCCTTCCAACCCTCCCAGCCCTGGCACTCCCCATCAGCCCAGAGTGCGTTGGCTACAGAGCACAACGGTTTGGACTGGTTGGCAGCGATGCCCTGAGCCAGGAGGTGGGAAGCAGGTTTGGCCCTGCAGGGTATGGCAGAGATTTTCTCAGCGTGCCAACAAAAACCCAGGCGGGCACACCTCGGAAATACATGACACAGGCATCTGCAGGGAAGTCAGCAGGGTGGTTTCTCCATGACCTGCCTGATTCCTCACTAGCGGGGGGGGGGGGGTTCTTCTGCCTTTCCAGTTCCCAGGAGGTGAGTAACATGCCCTGCTTTGAAATGAGGAAATTCAGGAGGGTTTCTGGGGAGTTTCACAGCCCTGTGCTGGGGCAGGATGCTGGAGGCAGTTTGGCCTTTCCGGCGTTTAATTCCATTTGCATATTTCAAGTCTCATTTGTCTGGAAATGAGCTGGAAATGTCCTGGTGATAACACAGCTCCAGGTTCCACTTGGAGCATTTGAAAGTTGGGTGTTGCTTAAATATGTCCCACCCAAGGGAGGCTCTGCTGCTTTCAGAAATGCTAAAATCTGAATATTGTTCAGGGTAAAATCTGAATATTGTTCTGTCTGCATCAGATATATGTTGCTGCTTTCATGAGCAGCCACATGCTGATTTATGGCAACGTGCTGTTTATTTATCAACATTTACCTTGTGGATTTTTAAATTATTCTAATAACGTAAGGCCAACAAGTTGGTCATGATGCTGCTCCTTTAAAGTCTTCCTTTGAACATCTATATAAATCAACTCTCCTTTGATGTGAAATTGGAGATTTCATAACCCCGTGTTTACTTTTGGGTTTGAAAACTGAGCTGAAGGGAAAACAAAAACAAAACGAAACCCACCCCAAAACAAATAGTACTTAGTATCTCATTAAAAAGAGTTTCTAGTGCATTACAACCTATATTGTTTTAGGAAACAAGAACTAGAAAGTTGCAAAAGCATTTGATTTTTTTTCTTTTTAATGACTTGAGAGTTGATTTGCAACCGTTTCACTCTCTCAGGACACCAAAATAAGTCTGGAAACTTTCTCCTTTAGTGCTGATTAGTGTGAAATTGGCTTTTTTTCTTCTTTTCTTTCACATTCCCGTCATCCTTCAAAGGGAATCGATAGAAATTGTGAAGTAACAAGGACAGCTGCATATTTGTTTGACACAGTGATGTAACCTCAGGGGAGCAGAGGTAAATGACAGGGTGACTGCTCCTGGAAATGAAAGTATTTTAACTCTTTTTCACTTGCAAACGTTTTAAGGAACAACAAAAGAAATTCTCCAGAATCAGCAGGTTTTCTGCGTGTAGTTTTGGGGAAGAAAACAAACCAAAAAAAACCAAAAAACCCACCAAAATGCAAAACCAACCAAAAAGAAAACCTGAGTAATGAAAATTTCTCTTCAGCCAGTTCCCAGGTGCTTGTTGTGCCAGAGGTTTGGTTTGGAGTGAGCATGGGGGTCCAGGTTTGGGCTCACAGGCAGTGGCACCAGGAGCTGTGCCTGCTGCTGGGTTTGGTGCCCGGGCACCAGGAGCTGTGCCTGCTGCTGGGTTTGGTGCCCGGGCACCAGGAGTTGCCTGCTGCTGGGTTTGGTGCCCTGGCACCAGGAGTTGTCTGCTGCTGGGTTTGGTGCCCGGGCACCAGGAGCTGTGCCTGCTGCTGGGTTTGGTGCCCGGGCACCGGGAGCTGTGCCTGCTGCTGGGTTTGGTGCCCGGGCACCGGGAGCTGTGCCTGCTGCTGGGTTTGGTGCCCTGGCAGCTCAGGGGTGAGGGATCAGTGTCAGCAAGGCAGAGCTCAGGTGCCCCCAGCCATCTCCTGGAGCTCCTCCAGCACAAGCGATGCGCTTCACCTCATTTGATGTCAGATCCCAGCAGCCCGTGAGTGTCACATCCCTTCCCTGGGAGCCCAGACAAAGCCATTCCACACTTGCTGGCTGCTCTGTGCACTCGTGAGTAATTTCCCTCCCGTGTGGCAATAATTTCCTGCTGGCCTCTCATCCCAGCTCCATCACTCGGGCAGGTGAGCGGCGGCTCTTCCCAGCTCCGCGCTGCTGAGGTGGATGGAGTTACTGCAGGGTTTAATTGTGCCTCTGGACCCGGGGTAATTAACTCGGGCAATTAAGCTCTGAGAAGGATTCAGCCCGGCTGCCTTTGCATGGCAGTAACCCCGGTCCCACGGATCCCTTTGTTGCGGGGATTTCTGGTGGAGGAGCCGGGGATGTCGTGTCTGCGTCAGAAGGGTGGGTCGCCGGGAACAGTTTGTAAACATTTTTACACACTGGAGATCTGCACCGAGATTCCTCCCATCAAAGTGCAGGGTGGGACCTCTCTCTCCTCGGGTACTCCCCGGGTTGGAGCCCCACAGTACCTCTCTTTTATCTTGAAATTGCCCTCAGCTCCTGCAAATGACTAAAACTTTTCTAAGCAGCCTCTTTGCATAAGGACTCTTGGCCTCGGGGAACCCCAGCTGGTGTAAATCGACTTCAAAGGATTTACATCATCAGCAGATACATCCTCCTGTCTTTACTCTCCCTGTGAAGCACCAGGAACACCTCTGATGCTCCTAAGGGGAATGGGAACAGGAGTGGCAACAGGAATACAGCTGGAGCCCGTGTGGGGCTGGAAAGGCATTGAGTGTGCCTCTGCGTGGCTCTTCCTAGGAAGGGAAGAGAGTCTTGTCTTCCATCAAGAGCCAAAAGGTGGGATTTTCCACACTGAAGCACTGGGGAGGTTCCCTGTGTGTGGCTGGACAGATGCTGCCCTGGATCCCACCCGGCAGCCCAGGCAGTGGCCCCGGAGCCAGCAAGTTCCAGGTGTGTGAGGGCTTCCAAACCTGGCAGATCCTCTCAGAAATGACACCAAATCATCTTGCTCCTCACAAAAGGCAAAGGGGCTTCTCCTACAGAGCAGGATGAAGGGCCAGCAGCCAGTGGCTGAAGGAGCTGGCACACTGTGCCAGTGCCACCGCCCTCCCGTGCACCCGCCGAGGTGCCCGTGGTCGTGTCCCTGCCCCACCACGAAGGGACTGCAGCTGAAGAAGTGAAAGCAGATAGCCCAGAGAAAACGTGAGCAGCAGCGGGGCGAGGTGTGGGCAGCCAGGAGGGGAACTGGGAGTGACCTTTCCCCACGGTAATCAAGGAAATCACGGCCCGGGCGCGCGGCTGGAGAGCTGGAACGAACCCGCCATCCCCTCCGCCACCCAGCAGATGAAAAAAAGGGTCACTGCTGGTAATCATAAGAGTGATTCCATTTCTGGGAGGCTTAATTTGCTGCAGATGACTTCTGCAGTTAGCTCAGAGCATGCAAAACAGGAAAGCTCCACGCCATGCCGTGGCGTTTTCTCTCGCACGAGCCTCCAGATGGTTTTAGACCTCTGTGACTTGCTGGGAAGGTCAGCTCAGCTCTGCTGCTGCCATCTGTGTTTGGTTACTCAACGTTTCAGCTGGAGCTTTATCTCAGTTACATTATCTGCACTCTTCTCATCAGCTGGACGTGTTAGGTCCTGTGATCAGGGTTTGGGGTAGGGAGAAGGCAGCTCGGAGCCCGTTTGCCTGATTTTATCACAGAACCACAGACTGGTTTGGGTTGGAAGGGACCTTAAAGTTATCATCTCGTTCCAACCCCCTGCCATGGGCAGGGACACCTCCCACTAGAGCAGGTTGCTCAGAGCCCAATCTGGGCTTGAACACATCAGTGATTGAACATCCACAGCTTCCCTGGGCCATCTGTGCCAGGGTCTCACCACCCTCAGAGTGAAGAACTTCTTCCTCGTTTCTATTTTGAATCTCCCCTCTGCCACTTTGAAGCCATCACCCCTCATCCTGTCACTCTTAAGTCCCTCTCCAGCTTTCTTCTAGGCCTGCTTCAGTTCAAGGAAGGCCACCAGCAAGTCTCCCCAGAACCTTCTCCAGGCTGAACACCCCCAACTCTCTCAGCTTTTTGTGCTGCTTTGTAAGGAAAAACCCCCCTCCAGTCAGGGTGAACACCCCCTCCCCTGCACATCCTCGTGTGCACCCCAGCTGCCATCTGTCCAGCAGGGTTATCAGGGCTTCTTTCCTCTGTAAAAAGCACCCCCATGATTATTAATGATGACAATAACAGCACACGTCCCTGTGTTGCTGATGGGCACGATCTTAATTGCCAGGCTGAGGGCCACGCTGAGCTGGTGCCCAAGCTCTTCAAAGCTTCTGTGTGCTCTGTGGCAGAGCAGCTGGCATCTTCTCATCTCCAGCCTGCAATCTGTTTGTTTGACCCTTGGCTGTCAGATCGACGTCACGAAGCGGGCACGGCTGCAGAGGTTGGCACGTGGCATGGGGCAGAGGTTGGCACGTGGCATGGGGCACTGATCCGTGCAGAGGGGCAATTGGCATCCCTCTGGAGCACCCCGACACCAAGGGATGCTGAGGGAAAAATCCCCAGCACCTCCCTCACCTTGGTGGGGGGAAGATCTGATTCCTGGCTGCCCTGGTTGCTCAGTAAATGCTGCTGAAGGTGCCAGCAGTGGGCAGGGGGTGAAGCACCAATCAAGCCTGCAAAGCACGTGGGTGTTGGCAGGACACCCCGGGTGTCTCAGCTGCGTTTGCCCCCCCCAGAGAGTCCTTTAGCAGTGCTGTTAGGTCTGGAAAAGTGAGCAAGGTGAAGGCTGTTGGAGGAGATGAAGGGGACAGATTGCTGCTTGGAGAGCAGATAGGAGAATCCTCAAGGTCTTTTTTTTTTTTGCCCTCATGTCTGCTGCACTCAGCTCGGGGTGACCCTGAGAAGGTTTGGTTGCTCTGTGCCCAGGCAGCAGCTCCCCTTGGTGCCCTCACAAGGCAGTTGAGAGCTGAAGGCATTTTTGTCAGGTTATTTGTCTGAAAGGGGCAATTGTGTCGAAAATCCACCTGATTTCAGCATCGTTTCAAAGCTCTCTGTGTGATCAGCCCCTTGGGGGTGTTTTCCTTGGCAGGGTGAGGGCCTCTATCCAGAGCAAGCATGGCAGCACGTGCTCTGCTGCCAGTCCACGGGGGCACTCACGTGCTGGCAGCTGCTGAGTGTGGCTGGTGGCAGGACGTCACCGTGGGCTCAGAGCTCTCCTCTCCTCTCCCTCTCCTCCCACGGGCTCTCTCTGCCTTTGATTTTCATTCTCCCTGCCACTCCTCCGTTGCTAAGGTTTCTCTTGGGAGTTTCAAACAGGCTTTTTTCCCTCTTGGTTGGCATGAGCTTTAGTGGAGACCCAGAGAGGGTGGCAGCAGAGTCTGAGCGGGTGGCACCCCTCTGATCTGGGAGCCACGTGGTAAAAGGGAGGTGGACTCAGCTTTGCACTTCTGATAATGGTGAATTTCAGGAGAGAAGGAGGTGGGTTCACAACTTCCATTTGCTCTACATGGTTCTTAGGGCCAGCAGTGTGCTCGTGTGGCCAGTGGTCTCCCGGGCATGAGGAAGAGTGTGGGCAGCAGGTTGAGGGAGGTTCTCC